>JAQBSW010001660.1:0-126091 GCA_029291075.1 Eudiplozoon nipponicum
GAATCCATCATCCTTTTCTTCACCCCCGCAAGATGATAGAATCTCCTCCTTAGAGAGAACAGTGGCGAACATGGCCAAAGTTCTAGAAGGATTGGCCATTACCAAATCGGAGATAAATCATGTGAATGCTCGACCAAAATTCGTTTCCAAGTCAAATTATAATGGTAGGCGGCGATCGAGATCTCCGCAATCATTTAATAAATATGCCCCAAAGAACTGGTGTTATAACCACCAGAAGTTTTTTATGCTTGCCAAGTTTGTCTTTGTCGTTCCGAAGAATTTCCGAATGAGTGTCAATTTCCACAGCTGACGGAGAGGACAACAGACCGCAGGCACAAGGGTGCATCAGTATCGGGAAACGTCTGGCGCAGGAAGTAGAAGACCGTACTTTCTGCACATCAACGGCATCAACGGCGCGACAGGGAAGAAGCCAACTACAATCCGACATCCCTGTCGACTCTTTTCGTCCACGCCGAATTTTTCACATAGAGAACCAAACAGACAATGCCGGTCGCAATCACCAGCCTACTTGTTTGCATGACCCGGCCAAACAGCCAAACGAACTTCTGCACCTTCTTGATTTCAAAACTGGCGAAGAGTACATCGTAGACACAGGTGCGGCAGTCTCAGTTCTCAAAGGTGATTCAATGGCCGAGATGTCGCTAGGCGTTCTTCTCGCAACAGCTACAGGCGAGCCCATACCAACTTATGGCTGCCAATACCGCACACTCAACATAGGTCTACGACGTGAATTTTCCCACAACTTCATCATTGCCAAGGTCTCACATAATATAATAGGCCTTGATTTCCTTCTAAAATTTCGGCTCATTGTTGATCTTGCCAATCAAAAGATCATCGACCCCTCCACCGGACTTGAACAAAGCTTTTGGACACTTGCCTCCGAGCGTTTGGAGTTACAGGTCATTCAACCAACCCCAGTGCATCATTCAGCAGAGATATCAGCAGCTCTTCGAAAATACAAATCGCTTTTCGATCTTAACAAATCCGATCTGCGAGTCTCCAACACGATGCATCATATCGTCACAGAAGGACAACCTATTGCACTCAAGAAGCGACCACTGGCTCCTGCTAAGCTGAAAGCTGCCCAAGAAGAATTCTCAAGGCTTTTGGAAGAGGGAATCATCAGACCATCGAAAAGTTCATGGGCGTCACCACTGCACTTAGTCTCAAAATCAAACGGATCGTACAGAGCCTGTGGAGACTACCGTAAGCTAAATTCAGTGACAAAATCTGATGCATATCCTATTCCAAATATCAACACATTACTTGAAAAACTCAACGGCAGCAATTTCTTCTCAGTAATTGACCTTAGACAAGCCTACCATCACATCCCGGTAGCACCAGAGGATATCGAGAAAACTGCTGTCATCACTCCATTTGGCCTTTTCGAATACCTTTACATGCCTTTTGGACTTAAGTGTGCTACACAGACATTTCAAAGATTCATAGACAACATACTTCGCGACGACTCTGCTTATTGTATGTCATATCTCGATGACATTATGGTATTCAGTCCAGATCTAGAATCTCATGCGAAACATCTACGAAATGTCCTCTCACGCTTATCCAACCACGGACTCAAGATCAACTGTGACAAGACGCAGATTGCAACTTCATCCGTCGACTTCTTAGGGCATCGTATCACGGCCCAAGGTATTCAACCGTTGCCGTCAAAGACGAATTCAATCAAGAATATCAAGTCACCAAGGACTTTGAGCGATTTGCAGAAAATCCTGGGAGTACTAAACTATTATCGCAAGTTCCTTCCAGGCCTTTCAAAACAACTTTATCCTTTGTGCAGGCACCTGCGGAACCGAAAAGGACTTAGCAAGAATTCCATCATTGCTTGGTCATCCGAAGACGAGGAATTACTTCGACTTGCCATCAACTCGTTAGCAAATGCCACAATGCTAACGCATCCAGATTTCGAAAAGCCATTTCTACTCACGACAGATGCTTCTGAATTCGCTATTGGAGCCACTTTGGAACAAGAGATCGACGGAGTTCGGAAGCCTATCAGTTTCTACTCGCGTACTCTCCAACCAGTAGAAACGAGGTACGACACTTTCGGCCGAGAACTTCTCGCCATCCACGACGCAGTGCGCCATTTTATCAGCATCATTGGCAGTAGCAGATTTGTTGTTTTCACAGATCACGCACCACTAGTTAGCGCACTTCGAAACGCAACTTCATCTATCGCCAAGTACCCTGCCAGAGTGGAAAGACAGCTTTCTCGTCTAAGCGAATGGCAATTTGACGTCTTTCACGTCAAGGGCAAACAGAACTTCATTGCAGATGCCCTGTCTAGGCCAGACGTCTCTCTACAACCACCTTCGCCGTCACCATTCACTGTCAACTCCGTGGCACTCAGTGAACCTGCACTAACGCCAACTCTCCTGCGAACTGAACAACGCGGTGACATTCACATTCAAAGATCAATAGCCCGTCACCCAACCAAGTTCATATGCCGTCTGTGGGAAGGCTTTCCAATTGTTTACTTCACGGGTACGCAGCCCAACAAGCCAGTTCTGCCGACCAGCCTTCAGAGGAAGGTTTTCGATTCAATTCACTCAATTTCTCACCCAGGAAGCCAAGCGACTGTCCGACTTCTTACAGATCGTTTCTGGGGTCACAGACTTAGGCAGAATGTTAAACGATGGGTCTCAGAGTGTGCAATTTGTCAGAAAAACAAGATCACACGACACACTCGTTCTAGGTTGCAACATTTTCGGTCTACTTCTCGCCTAGCCATCGTCCACATCGACATAGTTCATCTGACAAAGGTTCAAGGTTTCAGCTACCTTCTAACTATGATCGATAGATTTACACGGTGGCCTGCGGCATTACCTCTTGGCACCATTTCTGCAGACGAAGTAACTAACGGTTTTATCTCTGCATGGATATCCAATTACGGTGTTCCCAATGAGGTCATCACGGACAGAGGCACTTGCTTCTCATCTGATCGTTTCAAAACCACCTTGCGGTACATGGGATGCATCTTACGCCAGACGACTGCCTACCATCCCCAAGCTAATGGCATGGTAGAGAGAATGCATAGGGAACTCAAAGCAGCTTTAGCATCCTCGTCCATTAATGGCAACTGGGTCGATGCACTACCTTTAGTTCTGCTGGCCATGCGTTCTCGTACTCGAGAATCCATTAAAACGTCTGCGTCACAACTCTTGTATGGCATGGATCTACGCCTGCCTAGTCAGCTCCCACGTCTACTACCGGCACAAGATGACCCACAAAACGAAGCTACCCGCCTTCGACTTCATTTCGGTAACATGTCCGAACAGCAGCCGAGACACACGCCTCGTCCAGTCTTCGTTCACCCACAGCTCCACAGCTGCAAGAGAGTACTCGTTCGCAACAATACTGCTGTTGCACCACTACAACCCAAGTATCGCGGTCCTTACCCGATTTTACTAAAACAGCCAAAATACTTCATCATTATGCAAGGCGCTACACCGACATCAGTAAGCATAGACAGGTTAAAACCGTTTATCGAACCACCTGATCCTGAGAGCGTTCAACCTTCTACACACGTCTCAGTCTCCGTCTGCCCACAATCTCAACCTGCTTTGTATAACGCGTAATTAATTTTTTTTAAACATTAACATTTAACTATAAAATTTTTTTTAAACTTTACGTTAATTTTTAGTATTTGTCTCACGTGGCATAACCACCTGTTCTTAGCTAACAATTGTGTAGCATTTTTGAACAGTTCTTTGGTATTATGCCACCTCTGAGGCAATGTTCGTATACATTTTTTATGCAATTACCTTTGATTTTAATGTATATATATTTCACATTATAATGTACTTCTCACACATGACATTACACTGCCCATTTTGGTATGACCAGCTACTTAGTTGCTAACGTTTTCGTGTAGCAACACTAAGTAGTGATCAGCTTCATATCATGGTACAGGCCACTTTCAATGCATATCTCAACTTTATCCATTTCACAAAGACCACTACAAATGCCATGACCACAACGTCGAGCACTTTAGCTCCTTTGGTCGTATACAAACACTGACAACGATCCAACCTGCTTAGGTTTTTATCTTAAACCTGGCAAATTCAGAGGCGATTTACCTCGAAATCTTCACGCTGCGGCTCCAAAAACTTACACTGCTCTATTTTGCCTCACGTGCTATGACCGTCCACTAGAGCTAACAATTTGTGTAGCAATTCCTAGTGGTTACCTGGCATCATATCATTGTTGAAGCAACCAACAAGCATATTTAAGCCCAGCACTTATGGTTCATCATATTTTTGCTTAACTTGGTTCGAACTCTGTCATGCATTTCTTATCTAGCCTCGCAGAGAGGAATATTTTTTCTTTTTTTCAGAGAGGAAAGTGTTGTAACGACACAAATCAATCGGTGACATATTGCGTAAATAAAATTCAAATCTATTTACGTTGCACCAATGAGAAAAAAGCAAATTGCCGTTTAACCACGTTAAACGACGTTTAACCAATAGTATGCAAGCACACATTGCATGCTATTTAAGCACGGTAATTTACCATGCAAGTCAGTTGTGGCATTTGCATTCTACCTGCTTCGCGTATTTGCTCGATCGGCTGTCATCGCATATTGCACTTTACCGGTTGTCAATCCCTACTCGTCTTGATGCGAGATACCAGAGAGACGAGCCAATTGAGTGCAGGACCTGCAGACACCGATCCACAACGCGATTACAGCTCAACCACGGGAGCAACAATCAACCAGAGTCCACCCAAGGCTCTAGGACATCTTCACTCGGAAGACTTCAAGTGAACGATTACCTGGCCCTCTTAAGGGCCCCCATATCAGAACTAATCTCTATTCAGAGCACCTTAACCGAGTTTGTAACGTCGTACGGCATTTACTTGAAGCCGGGGCGTTTACACTCTATTCAGAGCACCTTAACCGAGTTTGTAACGTCGTACGGCATTTACTTGAAGCCGGGGCGTTTACAGTGCTATCGATTTGAGAAATTTAAAAAATTCTTTGTTGTAACTTTTACTTTTGAATTGTTGTAAACCTCGTAAATTAGCAATTACTATAAATATTCTTAAAATTTCATTGGTGTTAACAATAAATTTTCATTATTAATATTATCAGCGTATTCACATATTTTTAAGTAAAATTTTGCAGATGCTAAGAAATTTAAATGATGTTTATTACAATACGTTTCCTATTTACTTTTTGCTCGTTTGTTTGTACTTGCAATTATTTAAATAATGAGGTAGGCAGTGCATTTTTAGACCCCAGAAAAGTTAATGAAAAACGAGGTACACTTGTTAAGAGGACTAAATCAAGGTTGATTAAGTCCCCATATCCTAATTTATCAAACAGGTAGTGATCTGTTTTGTAGAATATTCAAGAAGTAATACAAACCTTCAAAAAAAACTTGAATTCTTAAAGCATGTTGAGCTGATTGACAAATCTTCGGCAGATTCACAAGTGATCAAATTGGACTATGGAACTTTATTTAATTATAATGGAAGCTCTCTCGGAAATATGTCTTCAAAAATGTTCTCACATTATGTTACTAATCTTCGCAATGCGAAAATCAAATCAATTTTATCGAAGAAGTGCTTTGTTTTCCTCGAAAGATTAACAACCTTTTCTATTACAAACGCATGTACAGCTTCTAAAGACTGTTTTGTAGTTTGTGAAACAATTGAAGAGCCGACCACGGGGTCATTTAGTTCGATGCCCGTTGCTAATCCGTACGCTTGTTATTTTATCTTAATTTTTAGCACTCCGTTTCCTTCAGTTAACTTAGTTCAAATACCGGCAAATCTCCTTCGAATTGTATCTCCAAAACCAGCACTTATGCATGGGAAAACATTACGGTAAGTATGCTTGTTTTATTTCAGATCATACAGCAATAAAGTATATAAATCTCGTTAATTGATTTCGTATTGTACTCTTCCAGTCGTAGCCGAGTTTTCTATAGTTCGGTTATTTGTTTTGAGACGTTATTGACTAGCATGCATAAATTTTCTTGGTGACATCTAAATGGCGTTTCCGAATGTAATTACACAAGCTCGAGACATAATACGCCCTCAAATTAAATGTTCGATCAGTCCAGCGGTTAAAATTAACAGTGGAATTACTTAAAATTGTTAGCGCTGTCATAGCGTATTTTGTAATGTGTGTATATTTCTGACGTGTGTACTTTTACTCTGACATGGATAGTATTTGATTTTGTACTCGTCCCGTAATATCTAACAATTTGGACAGATATTTTAGTATTATTTAATTTTTTGGAAATTCAATTATCTTGTGATTTAATCAAAATTAATGTTATTATTGCTTTATCCTTAGCATATTGAAATTATTAAGGCTAACAGAAATACGATACACGAAACACAAATTGAAACTTTTAGTTTATCATATACTTTTGTATTGAAAAGAAACTTTTTCGTTACTACCGCAATCAGATTTTATGTTTTGATTCTGTTTACTAAATTCATCGTGCTGCATTTATTTTATGTTACCATAGATATTAGTGACATGAACATGTCGCACTGTGTCCTCATTAGATAAGACTTTCTCTGTCAGAAATCTACTTGAAATTATTGATAAATATGATCCAGTAGAGATGTTTGTGCTCTCTGTGAATTCTGTGCGCAATAGATTAGATCTTTTAAATTATATATTTTATATCAATTGTTGTTTTCTAATTAATTTCAATCATAAAATCTCTAATTCGTGAAGATTATATTTAATCACTGAAACTATGTTAATTAGTCTCAAGTTTATTGCTAGAGTTTTCCATTTAGTATTGTGATATGTCTGAACTTGTAGGAAAGTGTTGAAGTTATATATATATATAACCTAAGTTTTCATCAATAACTAATTTACTAAATACTTCATATTTGTGTACATTACACTTAAATAAGTGTGAACGAAATCATGTCACTAGTAGTGTGTAGATTTCTTTTCTTGTTGTCGTTCGTTTACTTCTGGTTAATACATGTAAAAATTTGTTTATTGAAACCGAATTTATTTAATTGTGTTTACCATGTACTAAATTTTTATTTGAAGTCATTTTACATCTATAAACTATTTTGCATATTTGTTAAATGTTTTTATATTACTCTTTATAACTGGAAACACTTAATAACTTCAATTTTTTATTTTATATATATATATATATATGTATATCCTGTTTATATATTGTATATTGAAGTAATGAGAAGAAAGTACACCACTGTTTGAATATACCAAATTTAACAACTTTTCCTAGTGGCATATTTTGTGAAATTAAACTCATTGTTAGATAGAATCCATTTATACAGGAAAAGAAAATCAACGAACTATTTGGCGAAGCTCTACCATAGTGCAAACGCATAACCTGTGAAAAATTGTACCACCAAACTTAGCGATCTGTACACCTAAACAATTTATGTGACACTAGTGAAACAAGTGAAATAATGTTATAATTAAAATATCACCTCCGATCATGAATACGACTTAAACGGCTTTATTAACTTATAAAGCAAGAAAATTGGTTCAACACAAGACTTTTTGTAGATTAAAAGGAACATAGTTGTCACTTTAATTTGAAGCAAAATAATATGGAAGATACGTTAAGCTATTGTTTGCAGTTCAGTTCTGTAATGAGGTATGCATTCTCAAGAGATTCGCGAATATGAGTTGCTTTACTTTAAAAATGCTTCAATCTTCTGTGAACTTTGTATATAAAATTTATTCAACTATTAAGGATTTTGTTACATATATTTCGTTTTCGAGGAAAATATTATACTCTGTTAACTATTCTTTATTTTGTTTTTAATTTTAAATCTGTGGCTGCTTAAAATACGCGTCATTCAGTTGCGAAGTGGAGAAATCCACTTTTGCTATAGACTGAATTTCCTTTTTATTGTTGTATTGTTTTATTAATAAATAGCAATGTAATAATTTTATTAATAAATGTATGCTTATTTAAAATTAATTGATTCCTCACTCTTACAGATTAAAATACTTTTATCGAGCAATTGTTTGCTTTGTTCGAAATTTTATCGATTCCTTTAATCAGAAACATAATCTTCCGGTGAATTAGTTTAAGCGAAGTTTGTAGAACCATTTTCGTTTTGTCTTAACTTTCAACACGCCTTAGTTTAAACTATTCTCATTACTCAAAAAATCTAAATCTGTACAAGAAGACGAAATGGATCCTGTTAGCATTTTATCACTAAATAACCGGGTGTAGAGGCTCTTGCCCTATTAACTAATAAGAGCCCCAAAGATGTCAATTCCGTATCAGTCATGGTGTGTCTGTAGTAGTCTGGTGTTTTCTGATCGATATATGAACTGGAGTTTAATGGATTATTTTTTCCTTTCAATTCTATCAGATTCATAACAGCGAATCCTTTAACCATGCTATCAGTATCCTCGAGTTAAAGATTAGACTCCAAGTTAAACACACATGCTAATAGGTTATAGGACTTTAATTTATACGGTACACTGCATAACGAACGTTTGATCTATAAAGGGATTCGACACGAAAAGTAGAATAATTAAATTACATGTTCCTGACCGCTCCAAATATTTTCCAATAAAGAATAACCTCGTGGTAGCAAGAGTATGGTGTAAGGATAAAAATTTTAAAATTAATAAAAGGTACAAGATGGCTGCTACACGTCAACAGAGAAGCTCACGGAAATCAAGCACAAAATAAGTAAAACTAAAATATAGAACAATTCAGCAGTGTCAATACCCGAAAAGATTTAACCAAAGAATGTTCTTGAATTTAAACGAATATTTCTCTTTTAATAATATTCGTTTCAATCAGCCACGGCGGTTTAAACTTGTCGATAAATCTTTACTTTATTTTTGTCGGAGATATCTACCTCTACATACACCATCTTCTCATAAAAGGCGTCTAGTAAAAGTCGTAATTCTTGTGCTTCGTCGTTGAATCCTTCCGGAATAAGTTGTGCATATTGGTGCCCATGGTTCATTAGTCTCTCGTACTGCCTTTTTGTCTGTTGATATAACGCGGTGATCTTATAAATTGGTAAAGCTTGGTGTCAAAGACGTGGACAATGCGTTTTGTGAATACTGCTGGTTAGAATCTGGTGTCTGCGTGGTTGGCTTGCACACAAACTCGGCCATTGAACTACGTTCTTTTAATTCATCTAGTCTTTCGGTCTCGTCATCAATCCTGGTAAACTGAGGTATGCAACTCTTCAAAGTTACACAATTCTCCATGCCATTTACGTGGACATTTCTTTCTGTCATCCTCTCGATCGTGTACGGCCCTTGTAATATGGAATCAAGCATTTCTTTCTATTTTCATTAATTACATAAAAATGCGACGCCGATTTGAAATTGGAGGACACAACACATTGTCGTCCTTTTTCTGGTCTTTGCCGGAGCTAAGCGACACGTCTTTTCTCTATGTGCTCCAACAAACCAATCTATGTAACTAGAAGCCCAATAAGAAATAGATCTCCAGGCAGCTTAAATGGTTCTCCTTATCCAAATTCTGCTAGGGAATTTCCTAATTGTGTCCTACATCTGTTGCGCATGGTTAGCAATACTATAGGAAGAACATGTACCAAGTTCATGCAATTAGTACATCTCAATGCAGTTTCAATTCACGATGCATCTGTTCTATCATTCCATTTGATCGGGGATTTTACACGCTAATATGCAGTACATTTGTTTCCATTATTCTAGACAACGCACAAACTTGAAGAAAAACCTGATTTCATATCGCTCGCAGTGAAACTTTATTACCTATGCACAAAATACGTAGAGTTTTATTAGAATAAGCGCGCACTGTAGTAAATATTTGAAATGATTTATATTGTACTGTTAAGGATTGGCTGCTGTCTAGCACTCTCTAGAGCACTTTTAAGCTTCCTTCTTTCACTTCTCTGACTTTCAAATTAACTTCAGCGAGAGTCACTTTCCGGTTTTGTCTCCAATATTAGCTACTACAACAGTTTTTTCCAAGTAACGGCCCTGGTACTCTACTTTATATATATATATATATATATATATATATATAATTCTCGGAGTTCAATGGGTCTGAATGAGAATCAGAAAATATTTATATCCAGGTTAAAACCTTGATTAAAAGAAATTATGGTAAGGTATTTGAAAAAAATGTTTGTTAATAGGACGCTTCGTTTGGAATGCCCTATCTTACATTTTTTAAATTCACAACGTTTAGAAGTCTGAAAATATTTGATTTGTGATTCAAAGATGAGATGAAGAAATCAAAGTAAGCATTCAGAACGAATTGTTATCCAATCAAATAACTAATGAGTCAATCGGATTTCAGGAGAAAATACATCAGGCTAAGCATGAAAAGATGTTAGAAAAACAGATGATTATAGAATTCTCTGATTGCATAATTAGTAGGAATTAGGAAGAATGGCAGCGGAAAACAAAATCATAACAATATAAAAATAGACGCTAGACAATAATATACTGAACCGGAAGGATCAAATGGAACCTCCGAATACATCAATAATATAATAGATATCTTGCAAAGATAGTAAGATGGAGCAACATAGCGGTCTTTAAACCGTTTTCAATCTAGTTTTCATTGCCAGATGCATAATAATCAGACCAGTCAATCTTCTGCGCCATAAGAATGCATAAAGATTCAACGGCCTACCGCAAATTCGCGTTTTAGTGTTCTGGCTAAACTGCAATGACTGATACGTAACAATTGAACTCAGAAAGATTTTTCGATAAATCACAACACCCATTCCATTCTCGTTTAAATGTGTGTTTAAACAACGCTCAAAATTTTATCGATGAATAAAAGCACTCGGGGAATGTACACCACCTGTCATGCGTGAACATATCCAAAAATCAGGTCTGGCCAAGCACTCATATGACTGATCATAATGTGGACTGCGAAATGCTGCAAACGCGTTGCGATTTGTAATTGCATCAGATTAATCAGGTTGATTCGAGGATCAGTTGAAATCAAACCTGAAAGAGTTGTCATGAACCAAACAGCTGTAGAAATTTTTTAGGTCAACTGTTGAATGAGTCTTCATCATTTGGCAGAAAACGTGGGTTGGACGAATCAGAGGTAATAATAAAATCTAGTAAGATGCCACGACTTGGAATGAGGGGACAAACGGCGTTCGTAATCCAAGACCAGTTTTACAGGATTCCGACTGGCCTACATTGCAATTTTCCATCAGCTTGTAGAAGTGCGCCAATATCGACATCCGAGACGTATGCACCAATTGAAAATGTATTTGTGTTAAATGCCATCACCGTTTCCTTCATCAGATTTTACTTATATTAGCCTAAGGATTTCTGCGTTTGCTTTGTCCAGCGGAATGCAGCCTTGCGATTAGTTAAGTGTGGCAAGGGTTTCTGAGTTGTGGAGATGTATGTCAAGTATTTTCTGCATATACTGATCAAGCACAGGAATCTCTACACCACCTTTCTTGTGCACCGACCTTAATCTGGAGTAGACTTTTCGACTAGCCAGCAGTTCGTTGCAGAAAACATGTGGTCGATAAATCGTACTTGTTCGCCGATTCGCAATTTATAGAGGTTTATTTTAAAACGCTATTACACGACTTTACCTAATAGATCATGTATGCGTGTCTCCAGGCCTGTTCCGTTGTAACACGTCATATCATCGAAAGTGTAAGATTTACTACCGAGTAAGTCTGACATTAAGTCGTTCGGCATACCATGAGGTTTTCGGAGCATTCTTTATAGCAAATGGCTTAAATGTTCATTGATAGTGTACTTGCAGTACTTGCACGATGACCTTATATCAAATCTCGGGCAGCACACTTATTTGCCAAAAATCCTTGCTTGAGATCAAGCACTGAAGGCCAGTTGCCTTTAGACATACTTAAGAACATCCTTTAGCACAGGCATGGGATACGGATCAACCGCTGTGACTGCGTTTAGGTGCCGGAAATCCGTGGCTGTCCACAGTGATCCATTCCTTTTTGTCACATATAGCATGGATCTCAAAAATGCCATGCCGATTGTTTGTCTCGATCATTTCTGTCGTGGCTGCTGTAGTTTCCGTAGAGCCTCGGCGACTGATAACAGTATTTTACCTTCAGATTTAACTGATATACTGACATTGCCATGCAATTGAAATAAAACAGTATGTCGCCCGAATATCCATCGTCCAGCAGGGGTCACTATGCAACAGACCACACATGCCTAAGGTCTCTGATTGTGTGCGAAGAAGAATATTGCATGTACAGTAATCACACAAATACATTTCTAACGACAGAATTGCTCTAGCATACACTACGAAATGCCATGGGCTAACATAACCGCTTTTCAACATCGTTTTCCAAATATAAAGCGTCCTGTGTGGCTCACTCCACGCTTCGTATAATTGCAAGCCACAAGCATGTCAAATTGCAGCTGTATGAGAAATGTCGAAAGACCTTCGTTGTGTTATTCTTCCACCAGAAAAAAGAATTTAGCTAGGTAGTCATGGATAGTGTTGAGCATTTTCCTTAGGCAAGTGGTTTGATTTCTTGTTCAAAATATACAATTACTATAAATGCAATGAAAAGCTTTGTCGTTTGGATGGAGCTGTGTTATTTGCTACAAGATGGACAGGCCACACATGATGAACATAAACAACTGAGGCCAATTAGGACACAGCCACTAAGATTGTATGCCATTCAGAAGACACATCTGGTATTACGCAGACATTGATTTCACTGGCGATGATATCAATTATTTAAAAAAAGTGACCTTGATGTAAAGAAGCTCTTGCACGTACATTGTATAAATTATAAATCGATGCATTTTGCGTATCTAAAACCAGACTGCAGAATTCTACATGCATTGTAGAACTGGGTGCACGATCCTTATATACGCGTTATTGGCTTCGAACATCTTGTTCCACGGAGTTTTCTCAAGCTGGTAAATGGAGCGTCGGTATTATCCTTAGAACACGAAATGAAACTTGCTTACTTGAGTGGATCCTGTAAATAGCCGACTTTCTGCAGCACGTTTAAATAATATAGTAAAATCAATGCACAAAAACCATAATCAACTGCCTTATCGTTGTATCTGCATATGCTCCTACAGATTGCAGCACAGAAGAATGCAAGTACACCTTTTACTCCGAATGAACCTCCCTACTAAGTAGAGCACGAAGTTCAGATATAGTCTTCGTTATGGGTCACTTGGATGTTCAAATTCGGCGCCTAATTTAGGTAGAATTTCATTTATGTGGAAGATACACTTTAAGCTCGACGCGCAAAGTTAATGGTGAACTGCTTTCGGATAGCTGCGTTCGCGTCAGGTAATAGTCGCTGTTTATTCCAGCTTATTCGCTCAGCAGGTCGAAGAAAATTAAAAGTTAGCGAAACTATAAATGATAGTACCAATCATTTAATAACAGATAAAATTAGTCGTCTTGATAGGAGGCTGAAGACTTCAATGATAAATTTTCTTAGGCATCTGCATTAGCTCAAATTCATGAAGGCATGACTGTATCAGCAGTATAGAATGTTAGTCTCGAAGAACCATAGGAGTTAGAAATACTGGATGCAATCCTATCTCTTAAACTTCGCAAAGCCACAAGCCATGATTATTTAAGGATAGTAGAAAACATAGTCTCTGGAGTGTTGACTAACCTTTTGCGTACTATAGGAATTGAAGAGACTGTACCACTTGATTGGAATGATCCGACTATCACTCCTATCTTCAGTAAAGGCAATCGTAATTCGTGTGTTAGCCATCGTGGTATAACCTTGATTCCAGTCGTGTCTAAATTACTTTCTTTAATTATCCGACGCTTTAGCACTATATGTGAATTAAACACTAGAAAAGAGCATGCCGGACTCCAATCAAGAAAAGGTTGTATAGATATTTTTACGTTAAGATAAGTTCTTGAACAGCGACATTTATTTCGACACCCAACAATAGTCATCTTTCTAGAGTGCACTTAACTCGGTGGATTGCAATGGTTTATTCGATATTATGTCGAAATGTAGTATGCTCACAAAATTTGTTAATATTATACGTGCCACCTACAAAATACTTCTGGCCACTTTAAGGTCTTCAAAGAATTAATGCACCACTTTACAACTAGCAGTGGTGTTCGTCAAGGCTCTCCAATTTCCCACTTTTTTGTTTAATATTGTCATTGGTGCTATTATGATCAACATTCTACCACACGTTCAGGATGCAGGTGTTGAAGTTCTCCCGAGCGGTAAACTTGTCGATCTTGACTATGCAGACGATATCGTACTATTATTCGACTCCTTGAATTGATTAGCAGACGTTCCGTCATTCGATGTGAAATTCATACCTATATGCAAGATACTTTTACAGGATCACCCACCACTCACTTCAATTCTGCGACTGTAGAGTGAGGATCTAGACATAGTTGACAGGTTTACATACTTTCGGATCTGTATCAATAACTTGGGAAATATGTCTGACGAGCTTTGGGAATTGCGAAAGCTATGGTAAGTTTCTCGAATCTTCGTCATTTATGGAGAAATGCGAGTACTTCACTCTGCATTAAAGTTCGTGTTCACAATGCATCTGCACGCACAGTTTTACTATACACAAGTGAGACTTGGCCCCGTAGAGTTTATGATTTTAGACGCTTACAGTCTTACTATACGCTAGTGTAACTTGGCCTCTTGATGATTTGAGACGCTCACAGGCATTCGACCATCGTTGTTTGAGAAGCATAGCACATTTATATTCTCAACAACGAATAACCAACGTTGAAATCCTAATTCTTATTTTTGGATTTTCCAACAAGTACTCTTCATTATAAAAACAAATAAGGCCCAATCGAATTTGTTGGCTCGGTCAAGTTTTGCTTATGCCCTCAATTTGATTGCCCAGTAGAGCTGTTCTCTCACCCAGCGCTAGATTTCTGTAATCAACCAGGTTGGCAGATTTTTATACGGAAGAAACAGTTGAAAACACTTACATCCAAATTGAGTTGTGTAGGACTGACTCGTCAACCAGAATGGGTTCACGTGCGCATTATAATTCTTGATTATAAACCCTGTGTCATATGGCATCGAATCGAGCTCAGTGACGATTTTGTTGCAGATTTCTAGTAGAATCATCTTCGTAACTTTCCTCTCTTAGTAGTGCAGAGTTAGCTGCGAGGTTTGGTTTTGTTTATGACTTTAAACAGTAAAACCCGCATGAAAACTGTATTGCTGATGTTGCCTTGCCTTAAGGCTGATTTGTCCAAAATAGTGTTTAGCAGATGCTTAGTTTTCCCCACTTCTGTGAGTTAGATAAATTAGATAAATTTACTCATAAAATCTAGATATTCTTTCTCTCTCTCTCTCTCTCTCTCGTAAATCTCACTAATAATTTTTGTGCCTAATTTATTATTTTTTTCGATACTGTGATGCATAAGTTACTATTTTCTGTTATTTTGGCTGTAAATGATGGTAAAACACCAGTTCCATTATATACATACATTTGTCCGGTATTCATTGAAAACCTAATTTCAATGAAAAATACAACAACGCTTGGATTAGCCAGATAGCTGATTAAACTGTAAGCAATTACTTAACTGGATGCAGCTTAGACGATTATTTCAAACTTGTTGGAAATGTTGGCAAACTGCCAGAATATTCTTTTGACATTGTATCATGTAACGTGTTTTTCAAACTTAGAAATGATAGGACGTTGTGCAGATCAGTACTCCATTAAAAAACATGGACAGCCAGCGGCTACTGTCCTTTGAAATCGAAAAATGCGTAGATAGAGCCTTATGTAATAGGACATTGTATGTTTTTTTCGCATCAGTGTTTGCAGACTGAGTTGGCTCGTGTCATAATACTCGCACCACGTTTTACAACAGTATTATGTATATTCACCTACAATTAAAAGGTGAAAAAATCGCATAAGAGATGGATTTCGTTTCGTGTTGAAGTTTAAATAATATGCAATTTTAATCTGCATCTATCGTGATCTTCAATTTATGTATATCTGTTGGAATACATACATAGCCAGACGCAGTATACTGATTGCACTGTTGTCGGATTGCATACACACTCGGTATTTGCAAAATATTATTGATATTGCTCGTACATCTATAACTAAACATATCTTGTCTTTTGAAAGCTGTGATATGCCAAAGAATGCTTTCCTGTTTTAATTGAGACTATGTACGCGCGCGTGCTTCTCTATTTGGAAGATATTTCACTGCATTGATTTTATCAATAACTGAAAACAAAAACAAATTGTTCGTGCACCAGCATCACCATGAAATTTTCCAAGCCTTATGCGAAGCTTCTCATAGATATATTTCTTCTATTTGAAGCTTCTAGACTAACAGATTT
Organism: Eudiplozoon nipponicum; assembly: GCA_029291075.1. NCBI lineage: Eukaryota > Metazoa > Platyhelminthes > Monogenea > Mazocraeidea > Diplozoidae > Eudiplozoon > Eudiplozoon nipponicum. The sequence continues at coordinate 16,324 of JAQBSW010001660.1, forward strand.
ACTGTACGCTATTCACGTGGATCGTTTGTTTCAATTTAAGCAAAGTTAACTAGTCTTTTTTTGCAGTAAATAAGCTAAGAAGGATCGATAGCGCTTCTATACAATATAACTAACATCTAATGTTAAACCTGTAAGAAATTTGACTGTTTAGGGTAGAAGCATAGGCACGCAGTGTTTGCTTACACATTGTCACATCGTACTCGTTTACCGGATGGAAGGCATCGTAATTTTGTTCTGTATCGACCTTTGAAACAGCGCTTAGTTACGGTAACTCAGCACAGACAAGGAAGTAATAGATTTATTGAACCGGTAATGGATTCGAGACAGTGAATGATGGTCAGTTTGGTTATTCCCAAGCCGGCTGGATGCATGAAGTAATAAACTCTATTCTGTGCAGCCAGTACTGTAGAACGCGTCACTCCAGCCACGACTGGTATCAGGAATGGACAAGTGACGTAGCTGCGTCATTACCGTAGCTTGAGCTTCACTCAGTGGTAGGTCAGACAACACATCGAAAATGTGCAGATCAATAATTCAACTTCGGCAACCGCTCTGAATGGCCCTTATTGATGGGGAGCAAACTGACAGATCATATTGTATACAGCTTGCAGTTTTTCCCGTATATAGTGCAATACGCGCTGTTTTAATCGCGTGATAGGTCTGACTCGTAAATATTTCTGAGCAAGTTACTGCTAAATGATCAATTAATGATTGTTGCTACGCGCTCTATCGGTTCATCCCAAGTATACTGATGGCAGTCTGCTGCGTCTAAAAGCTTAATAAACGACTGGGTCCTTTGCTCAACCTCATTCAAGCTAAGCATAATTTGTTGTCGTCTCTATTAGGCAGCAGAAACAGTCGGTACTGCTACCTGCATTCGCTGTTGAGAAAATTATGGTTAAATCGTTCTATAATTAATTAACCTCACCGCATGTAGCACCATTATCTCTTCCTTCACTGATGTCAGATCGTGCATGATTTTCTTCAACGTTGAAATTTTAGCAGTTTATTTTAAAATAGTGATTTTTTCTTAGCTGTATCTAAGAATATATATCAAAAACTTTTTTTAAGACTACGTTTAATATTCTTGAGGTAATCTCGTGGCCAATCATATTATGATAAAAACGTATATATTTTTCTCCGCGATGTCGTGTAATTCTTGATAGATTAATTACTATTAGACTGTTCTAACAAAATTAATATTGCTATACATGATGCAATTAATGCTGTTGCTAGACGCTTCAAATTCATAATATAATTGACTTACATTTTATTTATTGATTACTTATACAGTTCCAAGATGAAACCGGTCTATCATTCGGTAATAAATGCACACGAAAATCAATGCTTTGTTTGGCTGCATTGCAACAAAATAATTACTCCTAGTATTTTATTAATTACCTATTCAATAAATCATTAAAAATAATATCCTATGTCATCACTGGCTAAACAAGATAACTAGTGCTGTCTTACTAACATACTATTAATTAACCAATGAAATAATAACTTCCTATGAGCACTTCAAAGCTCTGATTATTGTTCTTAATTAAGCAGTCTCTAGACATCGAGTGGTGAGGGGACACCACTTGTACCAAATTCCCAAGAAACTCCATGAAATGTCACAATTCAATGGAGCCGGCTTATCCTCCAAAAGGAGTCAGCCGCAGTAAAGTAAAGTAAAGTAAGTCTCTAGACATATTTAAAACGCTTTCCAACTCTATTTGCCAGACTGCAGCTCCTCCGCAATTCATGATCTTTTGCGCAGTTACAGATACACGCACCTCTGCTAAAGGTAGACCGTGTAAAGTCGTCCGATGTCGATATATTGAAATACATCGAAAACAATTAAAATAAACCACGATCGACATTAATTAAGCTTCTACATCACGAGATATTTTGAATAGAACACGTAAACACAGCCGCCTACGAAAATCTTATACAACATTATTGAAAAAAAGGCAATTAATCCAGTAGACCGGTTTCGTCCTTATTGGGAACTCATCATGTTCGAGCTCTGTCCGCGGCAAATTCTGGCCAGTACGTAATGAGTTCCCAATAAGGACGAAACCGGTCTACTGGATGAATTGCCTTTTGTACGGCAAGATGACTCAGTGGTTAGAGCATCAGATTCCGAAGCAGACATGTCTACGTACAAGCCTTGTCCGCGGCAAATTCTGGCCAGTACGTGATGAGTTCCCAATAAGGACGAAATCGGTCTACTGGATTAATTGCCTTTTCTACACTATACAATTCTTAGTTTATACTGACAAAAAAAATATATATATATAATTAATGGGTCAGGTGTTTATATCAAGTTCGCAACCTCTATTATAGTAAATTTTAACACCTGCCGCGCAACCAATGTTCGTTTAATTATTGAGGAAATGCATATTATAGGCGAATGCAATGGCGAATTTTGTTAATCGGCTTCATTTAAATTAACGCAAAGGATACGTGGATTATATGTTTTTTTTTATTTTTGTAATAAATTGAGCTATACTGATAAGAAAGACAATATAAAAATACTAGTTATCATTTAGTAGACGTCATCATCATCTTCAGGCGAATTTAAACTATCTCGCGTTCGTTTAAACAACGTCAGCATTATCTTCCTATCGAAGTGCTTAACCTACAAATGGTAAATTATTAAAAATACATAATTAGAATCTAATTTAAAAGAGCAATTAGAAATAAACTAAAAATTAAAAAGTAACGTGTTGTATATAATTATTTTTCTAGACAGGCGTACATTCCCGACGAGTTTCTTTTGGCAGAAACGTGGACTGCAAATCGTAACATTAAGCTACATTTTCGTTATTTTAATAAAGCAACTAATGCACGCGCGCTTGAGTAGAATGAGAAAGATTGATGCAATTAAAAATCATCAGATTGGCACAAGTTCTCCTGTTAACTAACATTTGATGATTGACCTTAAGCTTGGTCGAGCAAATTATTCAATTTTAACGTTCTAAACTATAGAAATTAGTCGAACGACTGTTAAGGTGAAAGAATAAATTTAATACAAAAAACAATATTCTTGGCAATAACAGAATAACCCACCTTGACGGCATAGAAATGAGACCACCTAGACCTCTACATAATACTATCTAAACCATTAGAAATAAGAACTTCCAATTTTCACCGCTTCGTTTCAAAATAAAAACTAAGTCTCATAGTCACCTAGGAAAATTTAGTTAAGATTATTGGAAATCTGCAACAAGAATTCCATCGGACAATAATCGATTCCATATTGTTCAAGGTTTACAACGAAAAATTTCAAGAGAATTGTCTCTGTACTAAATTTGATCGTGGTAAGCACTACCGCTTCAGAAATTGTTGTAACTCTCAATTTCAGTGAACTATAGCACAAATTGATATCCATCATGCGGTTAGCTTCCCTATTGCTGATTTACACATTCGTCTAGGAGATTGTACCGTCCTATTATCCCACATTCTTCACCAAAAAATATAGTGGTTAAAAGGCGTAATACCGGCTCCTACTGATGAGTCGCCAGTAAGCACGAAACGAATGTGCATGAGATTATACTTTCCGTTCATGATGACTTTGGTTTATCCTTCTGGTCACAACTGGACTAATTTGTAACTAGGTTCGCAACACCTAATACATACTTGCATATATATTAGTTCTCCGCAACTTTACTGCTTTTGTCTTGTCACAACATGTTCATATTACCCTATGCATATCTGTTTATGATTGTAAGTGCTCTTTTGGGCAATTTAACTAAAGGTACACGAAAAGTGTGATGTACCCAAAGAAATTCAATCCCCATTTGTTTTCCTATCGATGATCATTTATTAGCGGGTCCATGTTACATATTCGTGAATTGTTTTCACACAACCGTGATCGAGAGGACCAAGTCTACTTTAGTGTGTAACAAAACCCTACGCATAGATGTTTTATGCGAACGACATTAAAGTAAAAGTAAGATACTCTCATTTCTCTATCAGAATGAAACTCTAGCTTTTTCGATTTTCATATTCACCTAAAATTACCTGATATGAGAATCTATCAACTGCTTCCAAATTTTAACATTAAACCAGCGAAATTGGTATGACGTTTGATCCTGTAGTAGTATTCTATATTTAAAGAGTGCGAAATTTCTACCGGATAGTATTATTCATAGCAACCTGAGCATGGTCAAGATATATTTATTTACTGTCTGGTACAACTACGATGCTTGCATCATAAACGTATAGAGTAGAGTTCATAATGACAATCATAATCACCATTCTCACATATGGAGGAGGACACCCTTGTCGGTCGCCACTGCTGGCTGTGAAGTTGTGCGATAACTCATCGTGGATTCTCAAACAACCAATGCTGGTGTAGATGTCGTACAATTTCAAATTTAGTTGGCACACCACTTTTCGATAAAACATCTAATTGAATGTCGATGTTAAAATAATGGCCTAGTCTTAGTTGGAAATTGGCTCGTTCTGCTCTAGCATCTGACTCCCATAAAACGTAAAAATGACGTAAGATAATGTAATATAAATGTCTAGAAACTGAATTTACCCATGTGAACGGATCCTTTGTGTAGATCCCATCAGTGTTAACAATAACGTACTCATCTAGCAAAACTTCTTATTGCCGAAATAATCAATTAGGATATTTATTATTCCCAATAGCATAACAAACCAATTCTTAAAATGTATACTGGGAATCCATATTTCTGCTTGCTCGAATAAGATGAAATTGTATAATAATATTTTATTTCTTATTAATTCCGCTACTGCCTGTAACATGCTCTTAATGCTTCTGCCGTTTATCTTTTTTGCGAGATAATACTGGCATTAACATATATTGCGCCAATGAAGCGTTCTCGGTCTCAAAAATTGCTCCTGCAACATATAAGACGTCGATTATTTGCTAACATTCCATTAATACTGTCCATTTTACAGGTTTATATGGAGGTTAATTTTAAAAACATATTGCGCGTTACAGAATTAACAGCGGCTTAATAGTCTAAAAGCTATGATAGTGTCTTCGAAACTGGTGGCGTAAGTAAATGATGCAGCGGAGTGCATAAATTTGAATTATACATCCAATTCCCGGTCGAAACCCTTCCTGTGGTGATCTAGTTCGCTGCTCACACACATCATGAATTCTTCAGGGCATAATATTAATGGCCTCGTCTTATGCAGAACAGTGCAAAGTTGGTAGGGGTGTGTGCCGATTTCTTTATAAATTGACACCAAAACGACAATTACCTATTTATTTTGACAGCTTCTTACCTACGGAAATAAACTCATGCAGGTCCAGTAGAACGTTTTTTATCTATTTTGACAATCCCAAAGGATGGATGTTGATTACAGCACTTAATTAAATCGTAACAGAACTTAGAACGTTTAACATTATCTGAAACAAACGTCGATGTCCATTTTGTAACAAAATCAAGGAGTTACTTTATCATGTACATACAGTTTATAAAATGTGGCGGATTGCTTGACGATCTGTTTTTCAGTATTCGGGAGCAGCAATACGCTAAGATCCGGCTCGAATGGCACACTACTAACAGTTGACAACAAATGGGTCTACATAGAAAACGTACTTACACTAAAATTATCGACTCCTGTCGACATTTTAAGACATTAGTCTGACTACAGCTTTGTGGAAAAATATGAAAATAACTTCGCTATCTTCCACGAAGTCCAAGGTCTTTAAATTAATTATATTGTCGGTATTTATTTCTACTTCCCAGCCTTAGGAAATAACCCGAGCTGGCTGCCAGCGCTAGACTAAGCTCCTGTATGGATATTAGCTAGATGAAAAGATAATTACCAGCTAAACGTCAGTAGGTTTGAACAAGAGCACAATTCATGAGTCAACAATTTCTATTCGGCCGCTATTTGATGTACGATCACTGATTAACTTCGTTATAGAACGCTGATTTCGTTTGCACGATCACAGTTCGATGTCACACATTCAAAACAACGCCGACAAATGGCTGGTACCACTGAAGATTTAGATCAGCAATATCAATGTAAACAAAACAGAACGAGATTTAAACCTGAATGTGTTCAAACTATTTATAATAAAAAATAAATTATCTTCAAAATATTAATGTACCTTCCGTCTCAGGTAGATTGTCTGATAGTTATTCACAAATTTAGTCGCTTAATAATGCATGACTAAAATATTTACTACGATCCATTTGATTGTGCTTTAAATCTGTGGCGGCATAGCATCAAACAGGCTCCAGTGGGTAGGCCTGGTTAAATACGCTGTATTGGCATCAATTCTTCTGGAATCTAGATCTTGGTCTATTATGTATTTTTTGCTGCGAAGAAAAGTATTTAGCATCCCAGATCAGTTTACTTCTACATAATTTTAGACCAGACATATCAGCTCGGCCTTTTATGACATTTACTGCCGAAAAAGCGAGGCCCATCAGGCAATTTGTGAAGACCAACTAAACGACCTAAGGTGAATTAAGAAGACGGCTGCACCCTACACAATTTTCAGGTCAATGTTCTGTACAAGGATCAGGTAATGGCGTACCAATATGTTGCTAATAACACTTACCCAGATGGCTGGACAGCTTTCTTCAAATAACTGACGAGCTTTAGGACACTGATGTACAAAATCTTTAACATCGAGTTTTTGAAATTCATCCGCTTTTCCATTTGCAATATACGCCTGGCGAATGTCATCGGCGCATTTCAAAAATGCATCTTTAGCCGACCAGCATGATTCCCGAGAGCTACGTGTTAAGATGGCGTCATTGGAATCGGAAACTTTTTTAATTGGCATAACTGAATCAGTAAATGTACTTCGTCAAAAATATTACGCGGTTTAGATGTTTAACCTCCAAATCCAAAATCAGTAGATAATGCCACTTCAACATTAAACTTGGAAAATCTGCATTAAGAAACGAAAAACAATCCACATTGTTAGCTTATATCATTGAACATTCATTAAATTTAACCTATTAATATACTTTCCATATTTCTAAACATGCATCAAATTTCCTTTTTGGATTTTATATATATATATATATATATATATATATATATATATATATATATATAGTGGTGGTTAGAGCATCAGATTCCGAAGCAGATATGCCCACGTACGAGCCATTTCCGCGGAAAATTCTGGACAGTACGTGACGAGTTCCCAATAAGGAAGAAACCTGTCTACTGGATGAATTGCCTTTTCTACGTTATACAATGCTTAGTTTATACTAACACATGTAAGTTCTTAATGGGTCAGCTGCTTATATCAAGTTCGAAACCATGATTATAGTAACAAGTATCACATTGCTGTAAATATCTAACAGGATTTGAAACTCATCAATTTATTTATGCTTATATCTTTAAACAAACATTGGTTGCGCGGGAGGTGATAACATTTACTATAATCAAGGTTGCGAACTTGATATAAACACCTGACCCATTAAGTTCTTACATTTAGTCAGTATAAACTAAGAATTGTATAATGTAGAAAAGGCAATTCATCCAGTAGATATACTGACAAAATGTAAGTACTTAATGGGTCAGGTGTCTATATCACATTCGCAATCTTGATTATAGCAAATGTTATCACCGCCCGCGCAACCAATGTTCGTTTAAGCATATTAATATATGTTTTGTATACCTGAAGAATTAAGCGCGAGTTATGAATTTTTTGTGCAACTGTTGAGGACAATATTAAGATTAATTAGATGTATATTGAAGAAAGGTTGATAAATATTGACGAATTTACAGAAGAAATTGTAATAGCAATATTTTTGAGCCGACTATTAGTGTAAAAAATGTCATCGTCTTATTACTGACAGTGTATAAATCTAATTTATTGCCAAAACCTAGACGAGTAGCGTGCCAAACTTTCGAACGTCTAGATTTCCAGTGGATTTTTTATTGTTCAGACATTTCTTAATGTGGAATGCTAATCATTGTAGACATTAATGTTAGTGCAAGAATGCGGATCATTCTAAAACCTTTTGGCACCTTCGGCAAAATGTAAATTCTGACCGCGCTTATGCCAATTCGTTTTAAACATTTTAGACGACAAAAATATAACCAAAATATGTTCTTGTTTATACATAAACGGACGTTTTAAGTCAGTGAGAGTTTGCTTTAAAATTTCTACAAAATCTAGCACACGTATTCCAACAATTCTCATTGAATATTGTGGCGTTATCTACAGGGTAAAACCAATCTTAAGCTTTGTATGTGACGAATCATCATCATCATCATCATGTCCAGCCATACAAGTCAAAATTGACTAATATTTCATTGCCATATAACCATAAAAGGTGAAAAAATTATATAAACGAATTTAGACAAATTATCAGTAAGATTTACGAGAGAGAGAGGCAGAGAGAGAAGGAATACCTTGCTACTATGAGTAAATTTATCAGGATAACTCACAGAAGTAAGGCAAACTAAACCTCTTCACAACACCATTATGGCCAAGTTTGCATTCGGGCAAGACGACATCAGCAATACAGCATCCTTGCAGATTTCACTGTATTACGTCATAAACAAACCAAACCTCGCAGCTAACTTTGCCCTACTAAGAAAAGAAAGTTACGTAGATGATTCTACTAGACATCTGCAACAAAATCGCCAGAGCTCCATTCGATTCCATATCGCTAATGGTTTCTAAACAAGAACTATGATGCGCACGAGGACCTCATCCTAGCAGACGAGTGGGTTCCATACTACCCAATTTGGATGTAGATGACTTTAACTGTTTCTGCCATGTCAAAATCTGTCCACCTTGTTTCTTACGCCTATTTGGTGCTGGATGAGAAAACAGAACTCTACTGGGCAATCGAAATGAGGGCATACGCAAAACGTGACCGAGCCTTATTTGTTTTTCTAATGACGAACACTTATTAGCAGATCCAAAAATATGTTTACGGATATCAACGTTAGTTATTCGTTGTTGGGAAACAACATGTGCTATACTTCTCAAACAACGATAATCGAATGCATGTACGCGTCTCAAATCATCAACTCTAAGATGCCAAGTTTCACTAGTGTATAGTTAGACTGAGCATACAGATGCATTGTAAGCACGATCTTTAAGGCAAAGTGAATATTTGCGTTTCTCGATAAATGACGAAGGTTCAAGAAAGCTGTTCTAGCTTTCGCGATCCATATCCTCACCTCATCGGACATATTGTCTACGTTATGTGACGAATACCAGAGTTTAAAATTTGACAAAAAAATATAACGAATTAAGAACAAAAGTCCATTAACGACCGTTTGAAACTGCACAAGTCAACCAAGGATTTCATTAAAAAACAAGCTGACAACAGTTTAACATTTAAGCCAAAGCTAGCATAATTAAAACTAAGAAGTGGTCAATTATCGCAACAGAAGCTTTATGTTTCCTCATGTCTCTAATTATATTGAATGATCAACACACTTCATAAACAGAAACCATAGTAATATATAAAGAGATATTATTGTTATTATTTGTGAACAAATTTCAATTTTACCTGTTTTATAATTGCTCTTCAAGATGTTCGTCCATTATCATGATACAATGCTGGTGACAATAAAAATGTCCACCTGTTAGTTAGCCTTTAAAAATTTAGTACGAGATTGATTGTATATGCCATATTGTGCATCCAAAACAGGAGTTCCTGTTGAGTTTATTAGATGTAATAATCTAATACACACAACTTCTCAATAAATTTTCGTTTAAATATACTAAACGGCTATAACTGGTTCTGCAACAGTTTTATGTAGTGTACCTACGTATCCAAATAGGGAATTCCTGTTCTGTGTATGCGATGAAATATAAAAGACGCATACACATCAATTCTTGTTAAATAGATCAGCGCGCTAGCATTTTGGCGTCAGTCGAGTGCATCGCTATGAATAATTCTTCGTCAAGTTTGCGAACTTGAAGTAAACATCAATCCAACTGTATTTAACCAGTCGTCAACTAACAAAGCAAAACTATCACCAGTTGCACGCATTGATGCGTTTCAACCTTCCATCACCAGAGCAGTCAATGCTTTTTAAATTAATTAAATAACTAAGGTCACCAATAACAAATTTTAAAGTGTAAAATAAACAAAAAACAACTCACAACTGGCAAACATGCAATATTAAAATTGAAAAAAGAAGCACAACTATTTTGCAGTTATGTATTTAAGACAACATTTACTGGCATAGAGAACATGGAAGAATAATTTGTTGAAGTTAGATTTGTACAATAGACATCAACCATTTAATTTGTTCTGCGTGATAATCATCGCCATTTTATACTCTGAAAGAAAAAAGAAAACATTTAATGCAGATTAATATATATGACGTCACACACACACACACACACACACACCTATCACCATCATAGACATCAATATAACAGCATGTAATAACTGTTGCTTAACTTCCTCATAAACATAAAAAGAAAAAAAACAATATTAACTTCAAAATTAATACCTTAAAACTAAGAAATTATTAAAAGAGAACGATTGATCAAAAGGAGTATCGAGATTAAATGAAGGTAACCAATATGTTAACACATGGAAACAAGTCAATCTAGACCTTTAAACAACACAATTAGACATATGCAAAACTAAACAAAATCGGAAATACGGCCTTTTATTATCTTCCATTCAACACTCATGAATAAAACAAAACCCTACCGTTAACTGACTAACAAATAAAAGACAGTAAGAAAATAATTCTAATAGAAATCTAGAACAAGATTACCATTGAGCCTGCTTCGATGCTATGTAGAGCATGGCTTCTAACCAGGACATACGCTACACACATGGAAGATTAAGAGTTTTTATACTGCCAATATAAATGTAAATTGACCAGTGCAATTTGACTAACAATGACCATGTGATGTCAATATGTTCTCTTCGTTAGAAAACAAATAGGCTCCATCAACTTCGTTGGCTCGGTCACGTTTTGCGTATGCCGTCAATTCGATTGCCGAGTAAAACTCTGTTCTCTCATCCAGCACCAGATTGGCGTAAGAAACAAGGTGGGCAGATTTTGACATGGCAGAAACAGTTGAAGTCATTTACATCCAAATTAGGTAGTATATGACCCACCGGTCTTCCAGGATTAGGTCCACGTGTGCATCATAGTTCTTGGTTATAAATCCTTAGCGATATGACATCGAATCGAGCTCAGTTTCTTTTCTTAGCAGGACAAAGTTAGCTTCGAGGTTTGGTTTTTTAATGACGCGATACAGTGAAAGCCGTAAGGAAGCTTTATTGCTGATGTTGCCTTGCCCTAATGCTGACTTGGACATACTGGTGATGTGGAGAGGTTTAGTCTACCTCATTTCTATGAGATATCCTGATAAATGTACTCATTGTAACTGCATATTCTCTCTCTTTCTCTCCCCCCTCTCTCGTAAATCTCACTATTAATTTCTCTAAAAAATTAATTCGGTTATTTATATTTCTTATACTTCTATGGATATATTCCAGTAAAACATAATTCACATTTTGATTTGTATGGCTGGGCATGGTGATAAGGATGTGAAAGTCGATCGAAAAATACGCTTTTGGATGTCCGCGTTGCTTAATCGTTAATAGTAACCAATATGAACTGTGCATCTAAAACAAATGCTAAAACAAGCACTCTTACACACAACCATGGTATTAGTTTTCACACTGTTGTATCAATGACGGTAATTTAAACTACGTTCAGTAAAATTCTAAGAGATGATGTGAAGCGAACTATGCCAACCTTAGTAGAGTTTCCAGCGGCAATTGGATATATGGACAAAATTCATGAACTCAGTCAATCCCGCCACGGCAGAATTAGCTACTACTCAAGTCCTACATCAAAAACAAACCGGTCTAGTATATAAATTCCATTTGCCATCTTATTCTATACATAAATAGAGATCTAGTTTTCTCGTATATGCCAATAAGACGGGATTAAACAGATATCTTCCTTTGCTAATCTCTTCCAGACGTTAGCTCATTCATGTCATTTTTTTGGGGGTTAAGATGCGGAGTAGTCAAGTGATCGATATAACAATAATTTTGGTTAACCACTCGTGTGGTTCCAGCTATACAAAGAGTTGTATCAGTAATCTACGGTGCAGAATTTACCCCGATCAAGGTAATTTGCATTCAACGACAGTTTTCTAATGTGATTGTACGTAATAGTGACCAAGATAAACTGGATGATTGTAAATTTTAATTTTAATTAATGACTCCAGACGTTCAGCTGACGACGACTGAAAGCAGACCTAACGAACATATTGAACAACGAAGCCATCCCAGCGCAGACGATCATATTCAACGTTTTCACGGAACAAAGGAAGACAGGTAATCAATTTAAGGGGTTTGCTACTCTTGGACATTGAAATACAAAAGTAACAATAGGTTGTTATGAATCCTCATACCTTGCCTTGTTGGAAACAACTTCTTTGCGGAGAATTAAAGTAAGGATGCTAGCTTTTTTAGTTTTAGTAACCGGTAAAGGAAGAAACGTTTTCGTAGAAGCTTAACACATTGTTTATAAAAATCACATTCAAACACACTCTGATTATCAGGCGCTTTTTAAAGCAAGAAAGGAAAAAGAGTCAGGCACATCATCGTTAAGCTGCAGCTAAATAAGCAAATGATGTTTTTACATGAATTGTATATAAACTGTACAACTGTGTGTAGATGTGTGTGTGTGCGCGCATAAATCTGAATTTGAAAAAAATGGATAATCTACTCTTCATTTATACACTGCTTCAGATTATGATGATAATTTGGGTTTTCAGTGATTAAAAAGAGCGCAGCTCGTAATGACGAGAGGCGACAGAGCTGATCGATACACAATTCATACAAAGAACAAAAAAATTACTCTGGCGAGTGCCAAGAAAATTATTCCAACGTAAAAAGAATTAATTTTAAAAAATGAAGCATCAATACATAATCCAACAAACTTTCAAAAGAAGGAAGGCTTTTTTGCATCATAGTATAGCAGAATGGCAACACTATACTTGATAAAATGTTTGCTGCGATGAAACGGGAGAAGAACCCATTTGTTGCGTATTTCGTCCGCATAACAAAGAATATGAAGCAGTCAAAGTTGTCTCCCGAAGATGAGAAAGAGAGACAACGCGCCATTGCATATTTTCAGCTATAAAAGACTGACTAGCTCGAGTCAAGAGCCTCAACATCCCAAAAGCCACTGTATGGACTAGGTATTAATTTACACGGTACACAGGGACCAGCAAGCACTGCTGGAATTCCCTTAATTCGTATTCCGGCGTGCGTCCCTCTCAAGTTTCCTTCCTCGAATTCATTCCTGGAATTTTGCACGCAAGCACAAATTTTATGACAGACAACTTCGTAACTGAAATGACCAAAATCTGGAGATTAAACTTATCACAGTCTCGGCGAGTACGTGATAGCCCATACTGGGAATCGCATTGATTACACCACTTCAGGGAGTCATATTTCAGGCTCACCTGCAATAGAATAAGTCACTAATTTTATACTGCGACGACCGATGCTTTAAGATACAAATATTTTTTGCTATTTATGATTATATGACGGCAATAATAGAACACGAAGTTGCACATTACCAAAGGTGATGAATGTTTTCAATTCAGTTATCTTTCTCACAAACAGCCTAAAATACAATAATTACGACTGCCATCTTCTTAGTGATATATAGTTTTCCTTCTATTAGATGTTGTACCGACACGACTAATGACTAGCTTCTACTCAAAATATTTGTTTTTAAGGATTCGTAATACGCCGTCAGTCCCATATATCTATTTCAAAGTGGTGTCTGAGATCTGGTCATTGTTGTATTGATGGCTTGAGAGTTAGCCAACTGTTCGCATTGTTGGCTGTTTCCGGAGTGTAGTCTTCCGTTTCAAAATCAGCCAAACCACGAAATAGAAGTTGTTGCCATCCACATAATCAAAAGAAAACACTCGGAAGAATAAAATTCGTACACGTAACAGACAACAATGCGAATAGTTGGCGAACTCTCAATCTATCAATACAATTATGACTAGATCTCAGACAGCACTTTGCAATACAGCAAGAAAGACCTTTACATGCAAACAGGCACACACAGAGACACAAACGCATACACACTTACCAATTAGCTAAAACAATATATATATATATAGAAATGTGAAGGGTAAAACATGGGTCAATGGGAAAATTGCTTTGGATAAATAGCAGGTTACTTCGATTAATAAGTACATATTAAATTGTGAAATAAATCATGTATAGAAACATAACATCCTGGAAGAATTCATAAACTATGCCGTTCAGCTGCGACTTATTCAACTAAGAAAATGTTAAGACGACTAACAAAGAATGCAATAGAAACTTATAACCTGCTACTTGACAACGTGGTAGCGTCTGAACCTTGTATTATCCATCATCCCGTTTCATGTGAAGCCTCGAGTTTGTTCTAACTACGCAGTAACGCTTAGTGTTAAACGGCTGGCGACGGAATGAGAGCAAGTATGCCGGACGCAAAGGGCAGGTTTCGGCTGCCTAAGGAAACTTTGACCCTTAGCACCTGAACAAGAGTTCCCATCAGCCTCGTTTGGCAAACTATCTATTAGAAAGAAAACTCTAAAAACAAATAATTCATACTAGGAATGAGCGGTCTAGTATTCTTTTACATCCAGACTGGAAAAAATTCGAAAGCGAATTTTTATCGTAATTGTCAGTTGAGCTTGAAACAGCATTAATCAGAGGCTGCACTTAATAGTCGATATGCTTAAAACGATTGCATCTAGTCAAGAAACAAATTTCAGTAATTGCAATACCTCATTTAAAGGATGCTAACTCAATTTGTTCATCAGACTACCTAGAACTATTGTCTACTGCTTGTTACTTCCTACATCATTTTTTATTGTACAGATTTTCAGTTTGGAATTTGCTATATGCATTTTCGAAAGTCTTTCTAAAACGTCCGCTCATCACCTCAAATGAAAAGAAATAATCAAACAAGTTGAAAATTTCTTTAAAATAAATTTATATATTTTAACTATCAAATTTATGTCAGCTAAAGTTGGTCCACTATGTATGCGTGCATATTGTACATGTTCCTGTGTCTATAACTGAAGCTTTCAATTAAATATAATTACACAAAATTTAACGTTTATCTAATCGAAAAACAGTGATCTAATAGCAATACGCAAATAAATTGTAGGTAACGCGGAAGTGTTCTATTAGAAAGCCGGCGACAGATTTGGTCTACTTTATTACACCACACAGTAGCCCAATAAACCAAGCGATACTTTAAAGAATAAATATTATCGTGCATATGTCCATAGGCAAAACCATTATTTCCCGGAGTGCTGATTACTTATACCTTATAACCACACATTTCAACATATTGTTATCGAATATTATTTGTATGCATATGCATTATTTGATAAAAAATTTTCTCATTTTAAAATAAAATACGTACAAACAAAAGCATAAATAGTGATTTACCTTTTTACAATTTGAACGACATCTTCATCAAGCAAAATATGGTCTTTGCCAACTCGCTGAGGTTGATGTTTTACAGAAGCCCCCCAAACGAAGGCGCTTGAAAACAGAAAGTGCAGACATAATTAAATTATAATGTAAGGCATATAATCTGTTTATTACAAAAGTACACTGGTAGAAGCTGCATAAATGATACATGTACATATGAATACGGCAAAAAATCGATACAGTGATTATTGGAACGGGAACTTGTACAATAATAGAACAAACTAGATTTTAGTAAATAGTCACTACACGCAGTTTACCTTTCCATTACTAGCGTAACATTAAGCTGTTAGGTACCTGCATTAATAAATATGATAGGCATATGCAAAACTTAGGATTAGGAGTAACTTAGGATTTTAACAACACCCATAGGCGTACTTGCGAAAGTCAATCTTCCGTTTAATAAAAAGAAAATTGGTTGCGCGTGCAGTAATATCAATAATTTAAATCAAGGTTGCGATCTTCATGTAAACACCAGTCTGAATAAGGACGAAATCGGTCCACCGGATGAATTGCCTTTTCTAAATTACACAATGGGTTAGAAATGGCCATAATGACGAATTTCTAGTCGTTTAGTTTCTAACAGAACAATACGGCAACTTCACGTTCGCAATGTATTTTACCTAAAGATATTCTCATGCCATCTAAATAACAGCACCGGCCAATAACGAGGTTATATATCAAGCCACCACGATCAATCTTCACGCCAGGAAGTGATGTGGACACCGCCACTAAAATTACGACAACACAATTAAGCAGGTTGGAACAATGAAACGACCTTGTAGAACACCGGAGCCAATTCCAAAACGTCCCGTGAACAATTCGTTCACAAAAATAAAAATGCCAAAAGTGACTACTGTTTCACTGTCATATAATCATGAGAAGCGAAAAATAATAATAACATAATTAATACTTTAGATTTACGAGAGAAAGAGAGACAGAATACCAAGCTACTATGAGTATATTTATGAGGCCAGCTAAACCTCAACACGACACTATTATGGCCTAGTCAGCATTAGGGAAATGCAACATCAGAAATAAAACTTCCATGCGGCTTTCACTGTATCACGTCATAAACAAACGAAACATCGCAGATAACTTTGCCCTAATAAGAAAAAGAGTAACAGAGATAATTCTAATAGGCATCTGCAACATGATCAACACTGAGCTCGATTCGATGCCATATCGCGAAGGGCTTCTTACCTATAATTAAGATGCGCACTTGAACCCCATTCTGGCAGACGGGCCCTATACTACCTAATTTGGATGTGACTTCAACTGTTTCTGTCATGTCAAAATCTACCAAACCTGTTTCTTACGCCAATCTGGTGCTGGATGAGAGAACAGAGCTCTACAGGGCAATCGAATTGAGGACATACACAAAACGTGATCGAGCCAACGAAGTTGATCGAGCCTTATTTTTTTTCTAACGATGATCACTTGTTGGCAGATTAAAAAATACGTCTACGGAAGGCAACGTTGGTTATTCGTTGCCGGTAACAAAAATGCGATATGCTTCTCAAACATCGATGGTCGAATGCATGTAAGCATCTAAACTCATAGACTCTTGAAGGCCAAGTTTCACTATCGTATAATAAAACTGGGCTTACCGATGAATTCTAATGCAGATTGAAGTAGTCGCGTTTCTCAATCAATGGCGAAGATTCGAGAAAGCTACTCCAGCTTTCGCGATTCTCAGACTCACCCCATCAGAAAAATCACGTGAATTATTGATACAGCTCACAAGGCATGCAAACCTGTCATTTATGTTTTGATTTTCATGCTGCCATCGCAGATTTGGAGTGAGTGGTAGGTGATTCTGTAAAAGTATCTTACATTTAAAAGGGTGTGAATTTCATACCGAAAGGCGAAACGTCTGCTAATCTATTCAAGGTTACCTGGGCAGCATCCCGACTGTCGAATAATAGCATGATATCGTCTAAATAGTCAAAATGGACAGGTTTACCGCCAGGGTAAACTTCAACGCCTTCATCCTGAATGTTTGAAGAGCGTTGTTTATAATACCATCGATTACAAAATTAAACAAAAAGGGGGAAGTGGACAGTCTTGACGAACACCAGTGCGGGTTGTAAAGTTGTGCATTAATTCGTTGTAGAGCTTAACGCGACCAGAATTATCTGTGTAGTGAGCACGTATAAAATTAATAAATTTTGTGGGCATATCCCTTTTCGACAAAAAGTGGAATAAAAATTGCGAGCCACCTAGACAAATGCACCCTGGACAGACGGCTATTGTTGGACCGTGATATAAATTTCGCTGTTCAAGAAATAGCCTTAGCATAAAAATATTATCTATAGAACCTCGTCTCAGAGGAATCCGGCCTGTTCTTCTCCAGTGTGTGATTCACGTGAAGCGCTAAGAAGACGTAGGATAATTGAGGCAAATAACCTAGACACGACTGTAGTCAAGCTTATATGATGATTATTGCATGAATAACGATTCCTTCTTTGAAGATAGGAACGATGGTCGACTCATTCAAATAAAGTGGTTTTGTTTCCCCATTCCATATAGTACGAAACCGTTTAGTCAACGCTCCAGAAATTATATCGCTACCACCATTAAATAATCTCTGAAGCAAATCAACAGGCCCTGCAGTTTGCGATGTTTAAGAGATAGGATTTCATCCCGTATTTTCAAATCTGATGGTTCTTCGAGACTAGCATTCCATACTGTTGATACAGATATCCTTGAGGGAATCGGAACTGACGTGGGTGCCCAAGAAAATTGCTCTTTGCAGTGTTCAGCCCACCTAGCAAGACGACTTATTTTGTCGGATATTAAATGGTGGTTACTATCAATTATAGTTTCTCTAAATTTTAATTTTCTCAGACCCGTTGCGTGAATAACTTGGAACAAGGAGCAACTTTTACCTGACACCAACGCCTCTTCCCTTTTTTCAGCTTTTCTCGTCCAATAGGATTAGGGATCGTCTTTTAAACTGCTCTTAATTTGTCGGCTTATATTGCCGCAAGTATTATTATGAGGGGTGACAGGTGGAATTTGGCGCTTTGTTTCGAGTATCCCCGAAGATTTTACACAGAGCCAATGATTATTTCTACGAAGACCATAGAGAGTAGAACCTTCATTGTTCATAGTGGAACTTATCTTTGACCAAAGTAAAGTTAGCTTTTCGCCATCACGAAATTTGAATATTTTCATATGTTTGTCGAAAGGACGGCTGTTCGAGTATGCTTACATAGATTTGGGGTTTATTCTTATTTATTTTCCCGCAAAATTTTAGTGCAAATCTACAACGAATAAGTGCATGGTCCGAGTCGACATAAGTGTTCCAAAAAGTAGGACAATCTTGGATGCAACTACGTGATTTATAACTAATTGCTACATGATGTACTTGAATCCACCGTTGTCAGGGAGCTGGTTGACGCCATGTGACGCAACATCTGACACTACGTCTGAAGTTTGTACTATTTAAATATAATATTTTTTCTGCGCAGCTATCAAAAAGCCGTTCACCATTATCGTTGCACGTCGAGCTTCAAGTGTATCCTCCACCCAAATGAAATACTATGTTACTTAAGCGTCCACCTTGAGCATTCACGTCACCCATAAACAAGACTTTATATGAACTACGTGCTTCACTTAGTAAGGAGCTTAGTTCGAAGTAAAAGCATCCTTGGTTTCGTGTGTTGAAATTAGTAGAAGCATATGCAGATACGACGAAAAGGCAACGCTGATTATAATTTTTTCATTGATTTTAGTAATGTATGTAAACGTGCCGCACATAGTCGGCTATTTGAAGGGCTCCACATAATTAAGCAAGCTTTAGCTCATGTACTAAGGACAATACCAACACCCCATTCGTCGGCTTGAGAAAACTTCGTAGAACCAGATGTACGAAGTCAATAACATGTAGATATGGATGGTGCAACCAATTCTGTAATGCACCTAGGATCCTGTATTCTGGTTTCAGATATGAAACACGTCTATTTCTAATTTATTCAACGCACGTGAAAGATTTTCTTGTTTTCCAAGTTGTTTTAATGTCCGCACATTAAATGGGCCTATGTTAAAACCTAACCTAGGTTTAATTAATGATAGTTTACTCAAACGATTTTCGATATTAGGCAAAGTGATAGAATCAACACCAACAATATTCATAGTATCTAAAAAAGCGTTATTGTTCGACTGAGACGAGGAAAAGGAGGAAACGGAGGCAGAATCGGAGAAATAGTTGCCTTTAGTAGCCCGATTTTTCTTATCCACTATGTACGGCTCAGCAGATAAGGTGACCCATTTTATACTGCGCGACGGCCGATGCAGTATGTAATCATTGTAATTCGTATTGTTCATGGTTATATGTGGACTGTAAAATAACACTAGGTCGCCCATTACTAATGAGGATTGTTTGGATTCGGAGTTTTCCTTCTCCTAGATAGCCGGCTAACCAGATGCCAGTGACCAAAGTTTCCTTGAGCAACCGAAACTTGCCCTTCGCTGCTGGCACGCTTGCTCTAATTCCGTCACTACACATTTAACAATAAAAGTTACTGCGCAATTAGAACCAAACTCGAGGCTTCACATGAAGCAGGATGATAGCTGTGTCCCTTTCAGATCAGACAAAGTTCATGCTACTATTTCCGGGTTGACTAGCTTGTGCACGCCTGTCATCAGGCTGTAATTTCTAAGGCTGCGAGCCGTGAACACTTATGAGTGTACATAGAAGCCGCCAATTCAATAAAGTAGGTCGGTAAGACATCATTAAGCACATGTGTCAATAACGTCTTGCACGGCACAGAATCAGAAACTCTTGAGTAGCAAAGTCCACAAACACTAAATAAACAACTGATACAAAAAACCACGTAATCGATAATAGATTAATAAAATAAAAGTAATAATCACGGAATTAAAAGCAAACGATTCGAACATAGTTCATCTGGTCAACGAATAACGTATGAATTGCGCTTACTATTTAAATTCTTTGATTATAGACCTGTGTAGTTTATTGCAAAAGTCCTCTACAGAATGAGCGTTGGATTTTAATACAATTGGTGAGCTATAATCTGGAAGTTGGCCCTTCGGCTTTGTGTAAAGTCTAATCAGTTGTAAATACTCCCACATCTTCTCGAGTAGATCATCAAAATTCCACTTATGATGTGCCGAAATTGGAACGCAGTGCGGTACTTTGCAGATTACATCAAGTTCCTAGAATCGCATAAAAGTAAATCGAAATGCGCACAAATATAGTTATTATAAGGCAAATAGTTCCTTTGTAACAAGCCAAATTAAAAATAAATTTGTGAACTTTAGAAAAACACCATTACCCTTTGGTTTAATTGGATGCACAACAGCAAATCTACTGTCAGTCTTACGCACTGACAGAAGCTTTGCTATTTTTTCACACTCGTAAAATAGAATTTTATCGGCATGTATCTCTTACTCGCATACTTAATTTTATCATTTATAATTATTGTTTACACAATTAACGATATGCTTAATAAAATAACTTCTATTTGAATTAAGCTGCAAATAAATTATGCTGTCGAAAATCGATTAAACTGCACTATATTCATAACCACTAAAAATGAGAGGAACATTCAGATTTATCATACCTTATGTATAATCAGAGACTTAATCTTCGTTAGTTAGTTTGCGATCATGCTCGAATGCTGATCAGGCAAGGTCGAAACTCACCAGCGCGTATTATTCACGGCAGTTGTAATAAGTTGTACCACTGTCTGAGTAAAATGATACTGTTATTTACCTCGATTCAACAAACTTGATTTAAATAACAAATAATTAGCTGACAAAAACAACGTATCTAACGCGCCATACGAACAACTTGGAACATGCCAATTCAATGCATTTATGCAAAAAAAACTTAATATTCACGTTTTCCGTTAAATTCATTATTTTTTAGTACATAAGAAACACACCCAGTTCTTTGATAGCACTAAGCATAATCATTATTAGCATTATTAATGTTAGATAAATCAGCAAAAAATCGTATAACAAAACGTCGAAAAGAATAACATAACGATGTTAATTTTTTCTTGGCAAAGAGCTCTCGATTTCTCGATTACTAGTATGAACAGCTGTGAATCGAATTTGCGTGCAATTGTGTAGGTTCCGATCGGCAAATAATTTGATGATTACTCAGTAGTTGATATGAACTCCTTTATTTCTAAACACATTTCTGCTTCAATTTTTCCTTCTAAAAGACCATTGGAGAATATAAATCGTTTACCGATTACTCCTTGTTAATATATATTATCCGAAAATATTAACATTGTCGTTCATTAGATAGTATTCACAACTAAATTCACCTCGTCCATTTATCGCAAATCACAATAAGCTAAACTCAGGAAGCTGCAGTGTCTAAGCTCCAAATATATGATTTCGTACTCTCACTCCAAAAGTAATTTATTTCAACTCCAGTTGTGCAGCAGCTTTACTTAAATAAAAATGTAGACGTCAGATAAACATCAATCGCAATTTATTTTGGCAACCTCTCGCCTAAGTTTTTAATAGTGGAAATTCGGTTCCGTGAATAACTGAGCTTTTTGTTTGACGTTATTATGGACCCCCTAGTTGTTACTTAAAACTTTCATTCATTTCGTCAATAAAACTGTTCTCAGGCAGTTCGATAAATTTCTCTTTGGTGCTTAATATGCTTATAACTTGTCCATGCTATAAATGACAAATCCAAGGCGAATTAAAATTTACATTTGTCGAACGTTGACGTTCGTTAAGCGCTCCTTCGAAAACTATCTTTATTCAAAATTATTGAAAACTTGATATAAACACCTGCCTCATTGTGCACATACATATTTCGGCATAAATTAAGCATTGTATAATATAAAAAGACAATTCATCCAGTAGACCAGTTTCGTCCTTATTAAGTAACCTACACGATATACTCCCAATTTGCCGCGAACATCACTCGAATTTGGGCAGGTCTGCTTCGGAATCTCGTGCCCTGAGCCACCCTACTGCAGGCTACACACAATTTTATGTTGTAAGAGTTTCTTTCAGGTGGAACTCGTGTGGCATTTCTTTAGACATAAAGTTCCTTCCTGCCACTTCAAAATTTTCATTATGAACAGATATCACACTACCTGAAGAAATAGTACGGCAAGGTAGCTCAGTGATCTGAGCACCAGATTCCGAAGCAGACGTGTCCAAGTTCAGGAACAATTCGCAGAAAATTCTTGACAGTAAGTGAAGAGTTCCTAATAATGACGAACACAGTATACTGGATGAATTGCCTTTCTACACTATGCAATACTTAGTTAATACTGAAAAGTGCATTTACATAATGGTGTTTATATTAAGATCGCAACCATGATTAAAGTATTATGGTCTGTGTTTTGATTAATTTTCAAATCAAAACTACACAACACAAACTCTTTGAGAAATTAATAAATAATTCCGTTTTCATCGTAAGTTTATTTATTATCGAATTATAAAAAGGTAGAACTTCTTATAGAAATGGTATCCATGCTCAATATTCATCAATTAATATAAACTAATTTGTTAAATTAATACATTGTCGTCTTTAATCGTTTGCTACGAAGAACCTTACCATCCTACATCGTGGGCTGCCTAGTTCATAACATTTCAAACAGCTAGTGCTTGTTAGAATAACTAACGGTGATTCATGCCAATGGAAAAGAATTGGGGACAATTGCCTTTCTGATGGAATGTTACGGGTTGTCCAACACGTCACAATTACATTGACGATAATTTTGACACGCGTCTAGATTAGACTCGCCGGTTTCAAGTTTGAAAGATTCTATAGTTTTAGACAGTAATTATTAAACTAAATTCCGTCATTGACTAAGTTAACGTACACCCGCGATCTTAATTAAAACAAAGTATAATAAAGCCACTTTCCACATTTTGACAAGAAAATTCTAAAGCTTAGAGGGTTAATATAAAGCCTATAACAAATGGAATTTTTCTGTAGAGAATCTGAAAATTATTTGAAATGGTTTTGCTGAGTGTAAGCTTCATTTATTTCAATGCCGCGTTTTGCGTACGCGGGTAATAGCTGTACACGGGCAGTTACACAAAGATCCGATTGATAGCAATTTCCAATTTTGTTTTGTCTATTATCGGGTTGAGTTTTGGTTGATCCCAATGGAAATGCTGTCCTATCACACAAGATCAATAGACAAAACAAAATTGGAAATTGCTATCAATCGGATCTTTGTGTAACTGCCCGTGTACAGCTATTACCCGCGTACGCAAAACGCGGCATTGAAATATCTGAAAATTTTATTTCTTCTTTTAGTGTACAATTTTGATATTTAAATGCATTCGAGATGTCTATTCGTCACTTCCATTGTCAATACTATCGATGATAGAAGACAAAAGATCATACTTCTTTAACAAATCTCTCATTTATACTTTGACATATCTGACGGAGTAGATGTTCATATACGGCTATAAGCATTCGTTGTCTAAATGTGAAAATCATAGTCTAACTTTGGTTTCAATAGCAAAAAAAGGAAATTCTCATTCTTAATTTATTCTAAAAATAAATCTGGTATACTTCACTATACGAAATAGTATTTAAATAAAATTACGAATGCATAAAAATGGTCGAGCTTAAAATTATACAATAAATTCTCATTCGATTACAGTTATTGCATATTCATATAAAAACACATTTAATATAATTATTAAAAAATATAATACTTCTTAATAAATTAACAAATCAATTGGTTATTCTATCGCAAACAATACCATAGGAACTTCAAACACCAACCAGATATATAAAAGTTGAAATTGAATCAACAAAAATTATATAGACGCAGAATAACCTCCTTTTCGCCAATTTATTAAATAATAAGATCAAAATGTAACCCAACCGTCAAACTAGTCTTCGCTAAAGTATTGAATCACTTAATAACAAATTAATTGTTCTACCAATTCCATACACTGCTTAACGGACGTACAAACGGATACAATTTTACCTGAATGGTTATTTGATCAATTTTGTTCAACACATATATGCATGGTATGTAGACGCGATTTCCTTCGATTACATCAATAATATCCTCCGTTGTTGCATCACATCGCAAAGTTACATCGGCATTGTGTATCTTGTATTCACTTAAAATTGTTTTCACCAAGTCCTTATCTAATTCAGACTGAGGAACCTTACAAAAACAATTAAAAGCATGCATAAAATTTCGATAATATAAATATACTATAGAGAAGTATAAATTAATTCCAAAACAATACAGATCGCACACGCGTAGGCTTAGCATTAGCTGCCAAAATTTCAGCACAATTCAATCAGTAGTCAAAATAGAAAAACAGATCTGCGTAAGACCGTAGTTGAATAAAACGTGCATTCGAATAACCTTTAGAAATAAAATCCAGTATCAGTAAATTGCAAATAATTCGGTCGATAATGCTTTTATTTGTAAACATACGTAAATCGGGTTATTGGTCTTTAAGTTAGGATAGGCTTGGGACCATAATAATACACTGGATTAAATGGATATTTAAAAAGATTTTTTTATATATATTTAACCGAAGATCCTTCTCTATCAGTATGGACTCGAAATAACATGTTTCAAAATAGCAGCCAACCAGAGCTATCCACTAGACATTCTTTAGTATTATATTCCCGCAAAATTCATTTTATCAAACTTTCTTTAGCTAAGTGATAGTACAATACCCCGTGACAAACATCGCGATTACGTTTGTCCAACCACGAGTGTGGTGAGCTAAAATTACTCAAATTTTATTAATTCAGTGCAGCTGCTTTGGTATTCTGGTGTGCAAGATATGCAAGTTGCTTACTGAGGCAGTAGCACAGATAACAAATTCAGCGTTAGTTTACCAACTGCGACAATGAAAGCACAGCTAAGAATGACCGAGAATACCAGGTAACGGCTAAACCATAGACAGAAATAATGCATTTCCAAGCCCAACTGAGGGCATTGCTGTAAAACGCTGCCAAGACAAATGCAGGCATAGTTTAGATTTATTATAACCAAGGTTTCGGTTTTGACATAAGCACCTGACCCATTAATTACTCACATATGTCAGTATAAACTAAGAATTGTATAGTGTAGAAAATGAAATTCATCCAGTCGACTGAATGAAATGCCTTCTCTACACTATACAATTCTTAGTTTATGAAGTTAATATTTTGCGGTGTGTCAGCATTCAGGTTCTCAATGCCGCGTTTTGCGTACGCGGGTAATAGCTGTACACGGGCAGTTACACAAAGATCCGATTTTTCACAATTTCCAATTTTGTTTTGTCTTTGATCGGGTTGACTTGTTTTTACTTCAACTGGAAATGCGGTTCTATCACATCTTTGTTTACTGGCGACGTTTCGGTGCCTACTTTCCAGCACCATCATCAGGCAACACAACACTGATCACAATAGCAGATTTAAGCAAATGTGGTAACCTCGTTCCAAAACCATTCTATTTATATATATTTGACTCAACACTATTTTAATCATAGAATTTGTCTCAGTAACTAAACTCAATATATAACTTTTTATAATTAGCAGACCAATCATTACCTCACCTATACATCATCTCATCTCGTATGCAGAATATTTTAGGGGAGAGAGACAGTATCGAACCTTTTGTTATTTGTTATAACTGTATTGCTACTATGTCACGGTAATCAAAATTTAAAAATGCTAAAACTAAAACCTTGACTATCATATACTGTATTTTATTTAAAGCCGGGAACTCTAATGTATACAATGGTGTGTGAGGTATTGCGCACATAGCAACAAATTAGTTCAAATATGGAGCAGCAAGTTACGTAGATGGATGGAGAGTGAATGTTATAGCGACGCTTAGGTGAACGATTAAAGAGAGAAAGATAGAGATAGTCTGGACAACTAACGTTTTTCAAAAAACTAATCGTAAGCACAATGCGAAGTTAATCAACTATTGGAAATAATTGCATAAGAATATTTGCTCATATGACTAAAATAATTCATTATATCTATATACATATATATCTAAATATAATATCGTAACACCTATATATATATATATATATATATATATATATATATATATATATAGAGAAAAAGGACCATTGTTAATTATTAAACATGAATAATTTCTATTCTTATTATATATTTATTTATTACGTTAGTCACACCTTATATCAATATATAAAATACATGTCAATATGTATAAAAACATATATATGAATATAAGCAACAGTGTGAGACCAACATCCCTAATCCTATATATATATATATATATATATATATATATATATATATATATATATGTACATTAGTAATAAATATTTATTAGGTTATGCACCCTTATATTAATATATAAAATACATATCAATATGTATAAAACATATATATATATATATATATATATATAATCAACAGTGTGGGTCCAATATCTTTAATCCTATCTATATATATGTATATATATATATATACGTTTGCATATTTCTAATAAATTATTATTTTTCTCTTTTCTTACTGTTTTTTTTATTTACCAATTAATCAAATTGTATATTTATTTATTCACACCTTATATAAATATATAAAATACATATAAATATGTATAAAAACAATATATATAAATATAAGCAACAGTGTGAGTTAAATGTCTTATATATATATATATATATATATATATATATATATATATATATATATATATATATATATATATATATTTAGCATCTTAAATAAATATATAATTTTGATGGTAATGTCTAAAATGATTAATGTCCGTATATATATATATATATATATATATATATATATATATATATATGTATATGAATAAACCTATCAATCTACCGATAGGCCTATCTATATATCCGTCTATCTATCACATTTTGGTTCCTCTTAAAAGGATACATGGTAGCTATTAACCATGAATATCTTCTCTAGGACTAACGTATTATTCATTTATTAAGATATTCCTACCTTACATAAATATATAAAATATAAGCAACAATGTAAGTCAAATGTGTCTTATCTAATGTTCTATCTACTAACCCTTGCTAAATCGGTATACCCTCTTTTGGAACATTTTTATTGAGAAAAATAAGTATATAGGAAATTGATATTGGTACAGATCATTCGCAACCAGTTTTCTATAAGCGAGGTTTTTTACTTAGGTTCCCACTTAATTCATGTTCCGCAGCCTCACGTTTTCTGACCATAGAAAATGCTTCATTAAATATTGGGCCCAATGATTTTTCTACCGATGTTACATTCATTACACCTTTTCCTGATTTTATTTCAATTGACTCTCTAATTAGTCTAGTTAATCTGTTGCGGTTGCATAACGCGATGCGTTTACATCCTTCCCAGTCTATTTCATGACCCGTTTCCTTCGAATGCCTAGCTAGGTCTGATCTTTGAATGTGTCCATATTTGCAGGCTGTCTTATGTTCACCTCTACGAACCTTTATAGGTCGCATGGTTTCGCCTATATACCTGAGATTACATTCTTTGCAAGGTATCGCATATACTCCTGATGTCTCGAGGGGTTCTACTCTTTCTTTTTGGTTTTGACATAAGCACCTGACCCATTAATTACTTACATATGTCAGTATAAACTAAGAATTGTATAGTGTAGAAAAGGAAATTCATCCAGTCGACTGAATGAAATGCCTTCTCTACACTATACAATTCTTAGTTTATACTTACATATGTAAGTAATTAATGGGTCAGGTGCTTATATCAAGACCACAACTTTGATTATAGTAATTGTTATCAACCAATGGTAGTTTAATTATAGTTAAAACTTTAGCGAAATCAACCAAACCTGTACATTATAACATAAAATCACAGTCACTAAATTGAACGGAAGCAACAAATGTTTAACTGTCAGAATATTCTTACCAATGCATGGTAGTTGAGGCCTCCTTTGTCCTTCTTCTTAAGTGTTATGTTCGGAGGCTCTTTATTAAGACGAATTCCAAATCCTTCTAGTTCGTGTTCTAATATTCTTTTGTGATGCAATGGCTTTAACACATCAAGAACCATTAGAATAAGCGTGCAGGTTCGTGCAACTGAATCAAAAAGTGTAACGGCAATGAGATAAATGAAATATCTACAATCAAATTTTCTGAATTAAATTAGTTGATTCCAAATGAATTTAAAAATATCAGAGAAGTAGTAACGACCTTATGATGATGCACCAAGAATATTTTTACTCAAAATAAAGAAAACACTAGTTCAGCATTTCTCAGATAGAGTAAATTTTGACCCAAGCGCAAAATGGCTAAGTTTACAAATAACGTTTGTGTAACAAATACCCAGGTTAACAGTCATTCATTGCGCGGGTGGTAGTAATAATTCTTTACAAGTTTGTTAGCTTGAAGTAAACACCAATCCCATTGTATTTAACGAGTCGTCGAATAACAGCAAAACTTGTGACTGACATTATTTTTGCTGTTGTTCGATGACCGATCAAATACAATAGGATTTTTGTTTGCTTCAAGCTCGCAAACTTGATTTAAAGAATACTCAAGTTTTCCATTGTATATGCATAAATTTTACGATAAAGCAAGGCTTAAACTTTGATGCTTTGCTGCCTATAACTATGATTATGATAATACTTATGAATCAAGAAACTGGCACCGTTTAATCTTAAAAATACTGAGTAATGTAAATATAGCAAGAAATAAAAAATATCCGTTTGAATATATCGACTGATTTTTCTCTTAAATACATAAAATAAAGATGGAGTCAAGAGACCATCTATCCTTCCTTATGTTAAAAGCGTTAAAAAAATAAATTGGAGAAAATATTGTGACAAATAAATAATTGCAGAAGATATGAGAATACTCCTAAAATTTCATCCGTCATAAATTAATAAATAATATCATATAATGGACTCTTTTCATTCTAAAAGTAAACGGAAGACAAACAGACAACATAGTCATACAACAGCATTTAAATAAACAGATGCTTCATTGCTTAACAAATACTAACCTCATATTCAATTGTGTATTAGATGTTGCGCACCAAGTAATAAAATATTTCAAATATGTCTAGAAGGCTAAACGAAAGTCAGCATGAACGGAAAGTATAATTTCTTCTGCACATTCGTTTCGTGCTAACTGGAACCGCTAATAAGCCCTCTATCCACTATATATTTGGGTGAGGAATGTGAGATAATAGGACGGTGCAATCTCCTATACGAATGTGTAAACATGCAATATTGAAGCTAACTTCATATAAAGTCTTCAACAATGCGGATTCAAAGCCACCTCACTATATATAATATATGTACCGAGTCTCTAAAGGGTAACAACACAATCGCCACTGTGTCATTACCCGATATTAACGTCATAATTGTGCGTGTGTTGCAAAAGAACACTGCGTTATCAGTTTGAAGTCAACATAGCAAAGAAACAAAACAAAAAATAGAGTTAGCCATGAATTTGTTAATTAGTGATCGAATTTACTCTGCAAGGCCAAAATAAAAACTGGCGGTGATACGTTAAAGAAATTGGAAAGACTAACCAGTAATTACTTGTTTACCACGACCCTTCCCGTCTTTTGCGCCCTCAATGATACCTGGTAGGTCAAGCAGTTGTATTTTTGCACCCTTATAACGAATGACTCCGGGGACCGTGGTAAGTGTAGTAAATTCATATGCTGCCACTTCAGAGTAGACTCCAGCCAAATTACACAGCAATGTGGACTTGCCCACCGATGGGAAGCCAACAAAGCCTATTCGCGCATCCCCGGTTTTCGCAACATCAAATCCTTCACCTCCACCACCGCCGCCCCCTTTCGGCTCGATCAGCTCTCGACGCAATTTAGCCAACCTTGCCTTCAGTAGCCCTAAGTGACTCATTGTGTTCTTATTTTTTTGAGTCCTGGCCATCTGTTTAAGGCGTAAATATAATGCAAAAGATAGTGCATATTGAAGTAATTTGGTGAATAGAGAACCGGTTAATGCTTCCCTGACAATAAATAGAAAAAGCAGGACAATCTACGTATCAGAAATTTAAGAGATCATGAATCAGGAATGACATTGGAATTTACACTCATTCTCTTCGCTTAAATGCACAATGCGATTATGCAAATAGAAAACAGCCCCAATAACTTCGAAAAAATACTTTACAATATGATTACCGATTGGCGCACAGTGCAGCAAAAGAGGTATTGTAGTTATTAGTTTTGACGATTTTGTAATGCGTATCAGTTAATTAATTAAATATATCCGGGATAGTCTATAACAATGTCGATCAAGAAAAAAAGCAAGATACGTAGACCATGTCAATACAAGAATAAATAAAAATATAATCATTAATAGACTAAACGTGTTGAGATATATTTATAACCATTAATCAGATTAGAATATAGCTATTAGATAAATAGTCTAAGGCCTATAAGAAGCCCGACAGTTTACAAATTGAGACATTAAATTCATTGAAAAGTTATTACAATGAATGCATATTTTGATAGCCTAATACAAATCGAATACAAAATGGTGTTAAATTAGTGCACACCAATTTATATATATATATATATATATATATATGTATGTAGAGATACAATGAAAAAAACAATAAATCCTTATTTTAATGTGCATCTCCTTGAAGTTTTCCTAGCCCAGAATATGTTTCGTTTCTTAGTGTTTTCTAGGTTGACGGAACCATTTACGCCAGGTAAATTCCTCCACAAATCAATATTCTTTCGTGATATTTTGTTAGTTTTGATATTATGCATATATTAATGGAGATCCAAATCTCTCACATGCCGGGTTACAGAGGTGTCAATTTCAATAAAGCAGAATCAACCAGGCTTTTCCACTTTACCCGGTGTAAGACTGTGCTCACAGATTCCCGCCTATTTAATCGCATCTTGGTTAGAGAATGTACATTACGGTGTGGTTGGAAATAATTGGCAACAAGCTACCGTTCCCAACGATACCAAATATGATCAAAATTGGCCATAAAAACCAAAAATTCCAACCAATCTGCTATCTTCTCAGCTCAATCTCACGCACAAAAATATAGTTAAAGTTATTTGTCCTATTACGAATTTACAATATCTCATACCTTTATCCGTGCATCTGGCCACTCTTAATTTCGGTAATCTTTTATAGGTTAAAATGCCGCCGCGCATAGACTGTTTTTTAATTATCTTTAATGAGCATTTCTCTTGAGATATAAGCGGCCTGAATTTTTTCTTGTATTCTTCAGATATTTTTTTACGTATTTGTCTTCGAAATCGCAGCTAGTAGTTGTATCCTATCATCGTCCATTTGCGAAAAAGATATATCGCTTTGTACATCTGGCGCAGCGAAAGTCCGAAAGGTTATGCCAAAGACAATATTTTCATTAACATGGCAATGCCTTAGAATCGAATGAAAAATTTTCAACCAAATCTATCGAAGCATATAGATGATCTGAACCCAGCTCTTAATTGTCCTCTATTCATTTGTCTCTAACAATGACGCTATGTATAATATTTTCACCTCATCAAAGTCGGATCTCGCCAATATCCGATTGAAGATTATTCCAGATTGAAACTAGGTTAATGAAGCTGACACCGGACATTAAATTTTTTCCCTTCAAGTAATTGCCTTTTATAAATGTTGAAGCCAAAGATTACCGTATACTAATAGATACAATAAGGACATAAAGGATGATGGTTGCAACTGTAATTTATTAAAAAAATAGAAATTAGTAGCGATTATAGCTCGTATTGCCGATGTTGCCATGCCTTAAGGCTGACTTGGTCATAATGGTGTTGCGTAGAAGTTTAGTTTGACACATTTATGCGTGTTATCTAGATAAAGATATTCATAGTAACCAGGTACTATCTCTCTCTCTCATAAATCTGTTATTTTAATAGTTATTAAAGAATTCTTTTTTTTCTTGTGCTTATTTGGCAGTGCATGATGATGATTTTGGTAATTTTGTCATATCAAAAAGAGGCACGTAATTTGTCATCTTATGTAATACCTCTTTACGGTCAGTTTGCAATGACCCTAACCAACTCGTACCAATAAATTGTTTGTCAAGCTTTCAATTCATTAGAAACGACACTCAGGTACTTTCTCATTGCAGTAGATAAATTTTTGGAGGAAGTGTAAAATTTATTTTGATCTATTATTCACTTTTTATCAAAAATTTATCAGTTAATTATGTAAAAGAATGCGATATTGTTTTCAATCAAAATTATCTGATGTGTTGCGACTCACACAGGCTGTGTTCCAGGTGTTTTGTTATTTGTACGCATGTATGCTGCAATTGGCGGCAGCCCTTGTCAGTCCACAGTTAATACACAAGTCTAAAGAAACAAACGAATGAAGGAAATGAGATATTTCTTTTAGGCGTACCATTTATATTTCTGACTGACCTTTCACTAGATAAGGGTGTACCACGTGAGTATGTGCGTGTGCATATATGTACATATACGTCTATTTTCATCCAACTAAGTGAAATTAGAGTGGCTGAATATAAATGTACCATTTGCATGCATAAGGCTGTTTGTTTTATAATCTCAATTTGAAATAATGTAAATGCTGTCGCCCTCACATTGTAAGATGAGGAGCCCAACAAGTCAGATAAACTCTTTATAACCACATGTGATAAATATTATAAAACAGACAACCCATGAACGTGTGATCATCGTCATCATCATCATTCACAGCCATAAAGAAGCCAAAATTTACTAATGCTCCACTGCCATATAATTATAAGCAAACATTGTAATTCGTATTGTTCATGGTTATATGTGGACTATAAAGAACACTAGGTCGCCCATTCCTAGTGCGGATGGTTTTTGTTCGAAGTTTTCCTTCTCCAAGATAGTATGCCAACCAAGACTGATGAGCGCTATCTGCTCAGATGGTAGACATATCTTTCGTTAAAGTAATACAATTTTATTGACTCAGTTATAATATTTTGAATGGATAGTGGATTTTATTTAATTTATGTTTTAATTATTAGTCATCTTTGTCTCGTTTTGTTTGCATTAAATCAGGTCAAAACTTTGTGCCACTTTCAGTGGATAACGAAGCGAACATCATCTTTATGTTAGGCTTATTTATTATTTCGAAGATTTACGACTCCGATATTTTACATACAATATGGTGTTTTTGTCCTCTTCTATATTGAGGAATGAACATGTGAAATTTCACTCGAACAACTTAAGTTGTACTTAGGACTGGCTGGCCTAATAAAAGCTGTTGTCATATCATTAAATGGGTGCACGTCACGCATGTGCACGTGTCCATGCTTATAAAGCCTAAAATGAATCAGTTAAATATAATTGAAACTGCACTGAATAGACATTAATTTATTCTTTGCACGAGTCAGACTAATTATTTTATTCTTAACATTAAAAATAATGTATTACCAGGATGATCTCAACAGATAGGGTGGAACATAAAAAACTGATATATATATATATATATATATATATATATATATATATATATATATATATATATATATATCAATTTTGAACCGTTTTATCATCGTTGCAAAATATACGCTATAATTAATATTATGAAATATTATCAAAACACTAACTAAATAAACACCGCTTATAAGTGAAGTTTATTAGGACCATATTTACCGATTTTGAGACGATCAATCAATATAAATAGATTTTAACAGTTTCGAAGACGAATTACTATTGTTTTAAATGTACATAATTGAATAATGACAATACATATAATAAGTTATATTAAAGACTAGAAGCCTCACTCTGGATATCCACCAAGCAGATCTTCTCCAGCTGCTCTGGACAATGTTTCCATGAGTTAATCGGAATCCAGAAGTTCTATCCAGAAGTAATACCCAGTTTACGATTAACTAATTGCATAGTAAGTGAATTTACAAACGGATTCTGCCCATCGTGTATATGATAAAATTCATGATTACACCGCGAAACAACAATCTTTAAAGCAATTTATTCTTCAGTTTGAATTTTCCGATGATTGTTTAGACAAATATAGTTTCTATTGCCATGCACTGTTCTTTCAAATGTGCCTTTTTAAACGTGAGAAGAGGTAATCATCCCCTAGGTACGCCTAAAGCTCTCCACACCTGTTGCCGTAATCATAATTGAATTGGACCACCTAAGCTCTCATTCAAATGCCTAAACCTCAGATATGGCATAAATATATTTCTCCACATTTGATTATCAACTACTGTCCACATACGGCAGTCTCATAGGAGCCGAGCGAATAAATGAGTGGTTTTGGACATCGGGGCATAAATCTTCTAGGTCGCGGAAGTGAATGATAACAAATAGACCATCAGACTAGAAGTATCGCTATACGTAGGTGGTTAGGAATCTAGTAGTGACAGGCACAATATTGACAAGTTCAGTTAGTTTTTCCCGAACCACGTATGGCTTATTAATCAGCAGGTGAAATTGATAAACATTAAAATGTGCTGCATACCAAGCAGCACAGGATGTCTCACAATGTCCATTTTGCTATAAAGCAGTTCTATTTAAACGTCTGTGTGGAAATGTACTGATTGAATAAGTCAAGTGCACAGTCTTCTTAAACTGTTAGGTGCATAGCCAGGCTGCATTGTGTGTTCTTGGTCTAGCTCCAACCAAACCCAGAAATGGTTAAACCAAGTGATAAAGTCCGATTTGTAACTGGTATTGTATGTCTACAAGGAGACTTAGAATATATGCAAAACTTGATTTGTACAAGGAATGCCTGAGAAACTATACTGTATATTTATGGGCCATCGTGTATCACAAGTTACCAGGATAGACATAGATACCGTGAAGCTAAACCAGTGAAGGACAAAAAATCAGAGACTACAACTGACTCTCAAGTTCTGACATCGGGAATGTAAAAGAGAAGAAAGCTATATGAATAGGACGCGAAATAATAACTATAGACACAGTTAGGACAGCATGTCTAATAAAGTGGAAGTGTATATGTGGGAACCAGTAAATCGAAATATACAAAATAATATATTTTTACGTTCAAACTCTCCACTGGTTATTATTATAATCAAGGTTGCGGTCTTGATATGAACACCTGACCCATTAATTACTTACATATATCAGTATAAACTAAGAATTGTATAGTGTAGAAAAGACAATTCATCCAGTAGACCGGTTTCGTCCTTATTGGGAACTCATCATGTATTGGCCAGAATTTGCCGCGGACAGGACTCGAACCTGGGCACGTCTGCTTCGGAATCTAGTGCTCTAACCACTGAGCCATCCTGCCGCACACTACACTGCACACAATTTTCAGTTATATACTAACTAATGTAACTTGGTTAGTATATTCTTCCTTTAGGTGGAGCTCATATGGCATCCATTTAGACACAAAGTTCCAACTAACCATCCCAATCTGTCATTACTGAACAGACACCACACTACATGGGGAATTGGTATTGAAATAAACAAGGCTGTGGTCTTGATATAAACACCTGACCCATTAATTACTTACATTTGTCAGTATAAACTAAGAATTGTATGGTGTAGAAAAGTTTATACATCCAGTAGACCGGTTTCGTCCTTATTGAGAACTCATCATGTACTGGCCAGAATTTGCCGTGGACAGGACTCGAACCTGGGCACGTCTGCTTCGGAATCTAGTGCTCTAACCACTGAGCCATCCTGCCGAACACTACACTGGTTGTTAAGACAAACATTATGTGTGTTTGCTCTCCGGCTCGAAACTCAATCTTAATAATTTTGCACGATTTTTTTCAGGAAAATTCATTTCTCGGAATACTTTTAAAGAAAGTTAATGCAAGAATAGGGATGCTAAGTAATACAGACACTTCGTGTGGTGTTGAATTTGCAGATATACTAGCGCATGCCCGATCAATTCTTTACTAGCACACGAATTCGGCGCTGACTCATTCGAATTTGCCAGTCGAATCTGGCACTCTACAAAACTAAAAGACATTTGGTGTGGATCACATATGCTCATATGCAATATAATACAAATCATTTGGTGATTCGATAGATCAGCTTGCTTCATAATTAATAGTTTTAATTAATGATGCTGATTTCAAGGACAAGGTCATGGCATATATTCCATCTAGAGCATTCAGGTTATTAACAGCTGAACTTAAAAATGATAACATTCTGGTAGACCAGTGCAAGCCTTTCCGTCTGTAGAAGATAGCACGTCAACTTCCATGGGAATAAAATAAATTCTTGTGCATCAAGACTTCCAGGTTCAATTTCCCATAGGAAGCCTTTGATTTACGTTGTGTATTTGAATTACCAGCCAGTTTAGGAACCACAGTATATCTCTTTTAGACCATGAACAGATACTGATACAGTAAAATAAAAGGGTTGGATGACATAAGCAAACTGCAAGAACCCAAGGTACACACAGATTGCATTCTGAAATCAATAGCCAAAAAGCTTATTATTATACTTAAATAGACCCGAATTTAACGTCAATAAGGATTTAATTCGTAAATTTGGTATGAGTCCATCGCTAAACAAAGACACATTTTTTATCAACTATACGAACGAAAAGTAAATTGCAAGTTTAAAATTGTGATATTTTTGTACAAAAAAGTTTTAAAAATATTTTTAAAGCCTCATTTAAAAAAATAAAATGCTGAATTACCTCATTTTCAATATCCGCGATCTTTTGTAGGATACTCATGATTATTCGACGCCAACGCCAGCTAGTACAACTTTTAAATATATTGCATAAATATAAACATACTTAAACACAATCAACGAATAGAAGAAAGATTATCAACGCACAATTGCCTATATAACTAGTAAAAGCTATTTTTCTGAAAATTAAATTATGTTATCACGTTTCATATGGGTCAAATAAACTTCAAAGCGTATATGCCTTAATTAAAACTCCTGTAGAAAAATATATTTACTCTGAAAAAATAAATAATTTTTACCTTTTTCATACCACTGTTTACAGATTTGTTTAATAAGCAATGTCGAAATTTTACGCAAAGACGAATCAGTCATTACAGTAAACAAATAATTATATAGATATATATAGATATAATAATATAGATTCAGCTTATTGTTGGGGGTGATCACCACTCGTGTGTCGTCAGATTTAACGCTTAAGCTCTTGTTTGTATAATGGATATTGGTATTCCTGTAGAAATTCGCGGAATGTATGGAGAGTACTATCCTGCCTGCATTTTTGGGGTTCAGTCTCCTGAATCGCTTTTTGTGCGGATATTTAGCACTAATCCGAACAGCCAACCTGCTGAGGTCGCTGTCGCTCCATCACTGCTGCGTCTTCCTGCCGATGGGTGTAGTCACTCAAATGTTCATCCTCATGAGGTATTTCCTGAACAAGAGGTGGATCTACTTGTTGGGGGGAAGCAACAAGATCAAACCTCTAATTCAGAATTGGGTAATGATAACCAGTGCATGTTTTCAACATGGTGGACCGGGACTGTTTCTCGTGTACGTGGAGATTTTGCAGTCGTTAATTTGCACTCATGTGATATAACAGAACCTAATTACTCTGGTTCTATTATACAATTACCCAACGGTCAATTGGATTTTCCAATGATACATTCGATTAATCGGCCTGAGATTGCAGCTACGGATCAGCTGAGATTACATAACGCACATCCTTGTCTGAATCCAAAAAGCTTGACGATACATATTATCAATGTTCCTGATCGCCTTGCGGAATTTTTTAAGGAACCTGCAAACTATCAGCAGCTTTCAGCCAAATATGGTAATGCTGTTCTCGTCTGTCCTGTGTCCGATGCGATCCCTTCGTCCGGAGATTCAAGCAAATTGGATCATGAAACTTACAAAAAGAATGTGCGATTGGCAGTGGTTTCCTTAAAACAAAGTCTGATAGACAGAATTAAGTTGATTGAGCATGAGTTTATCAGAATTTCTATTCAAAAGATGCGCCTCAAGAAAGAAATTGAAGAGAAACTTGAACGATTAAAATCGCACTTCATCGAAGAATTTTCTGTTGAGAAAGAATTGTTCTCGCAAGCTATAAGAGATCATTATTGCAACGTTGAGAAAGCTCGGAACATTCCTGGTATTAAAGTTGATGTCGATCGGAAGCACTATTCTTTCAGAATTATCGGATCGTCTCAAGAATCAGTGAAGAAAGCTCGTGCTTTATTAGACTACACCATGGAGGTTATGTACCTTCCAAAACTTTATGTACCCCAATTAATCGGCACAAACCGTCGTTACTTGCAGGCTCTAGTCGATTCTACTGGTCTTGGACGAATGGGGGTATGTAGTCCTGGTTTGCCTGCAGTAGCAGATTGTGTACCGTTCCGATTTATGGGTACTCGTCAGGCAATTGAAGATGCTCGCTTATTTGTGAATTTCAGTTTAGCTAGTCTTCGTGAGATTGATAGACTACGAGGAATTCAGATTCCGGACATTGTACCTGCTGTCAATCCGTTGAATTCCGATTCAGCGACAACTGCATCTGCTGAAACTGCTAATTCAAAGCATGAAAAACAGGCCAAACTCGGTGCTGATGGAAAGAAGCTAGGAAATCGGCTTCGTTCAGCTGACGTTGGAGGACCACGTGGTAACCAGAAAGCTAGAGATACCCGGGTGCCTGATGGTCAAAATAATGACAATCAGCGTAATAGAAATCACAGACCTCGGCGACACGGTGGTGCAAAACAAAATGGGGCCTACACATGTGACTCGGATGATGCTGTGGCTACACATCCACGTCACCTAGATAACGGCCGTTGTGGTCCATTTGACCATCAATCTTTTGGGCAACCGAACAACAATAATGGTCCCAACAATGCAGCAGTTGGCAATTCCGACCGCCGTCGCAACAATAATCCAACTTCTGTTGCTGACTCAGCAGGGTTAAAACAACGTGGCGCTTCGGGTAGGCAGCAAAGGATGGCACGTAGTCACAAGGGTGTAGGCAATTGTGATCATCCTTCCAACGGGTATGCGGATGTTGAAACAACTGGTAACTTCAATGGTGACCCACAAAATGGCCAATTAGGATATAAGCAAAATCGGGGTCAAAACCGAATGAATGGAGGTGGACCACCGCGAAACAATGGTACCCGTAGAGGTCAACATAATAGGCAACCCGCAGCTACTGCTCATGGAATACCAGTTCAGAAGGAAAGCTGGGGCGTACCCCGTCAGCATACCCCCGTCTGGTAGAAAACTCATTAATGTCAGATTGTTTAACGTTTATTGAATAATCTATATCCGTCTTATGCATTGTTCTTTGTCGGCGTTATTCTGGCCTTGCTATATATATATATATATATATATATATATATATATATATATATATTACTCTCTATTTACGCGTTGGTAAACTAGAACTTCATTCTAGAGGGACAATGTCGTAATTTTCGTTCAGCATAGTTTTACGTGGTTTTCGATTGATATATACATTGTTTGATAGCTATTTTACTGTGATGTTTCTGTTGATACTTTCGGCCCAATCCTTTTATATAACA
This sequence comes from Eudiplozoon nipponicum, assembly GCA_029291075.1. NCBI lineage: Eukaryota > Metazoa > Platyhelminthes > Monogenea > Mazocraeidea > Diplozoidae > Eudiplozoon > Eudiplozoon nipponicum. Next base: position 56,196 of record JAQBSW010001660.1, read on the forward strand.
TTAGTTTAATATAGCCTGGACTGCTGCTTATGCATTGTAGTTTTTTAGCATGTTGCGCGTTAATAGAAATTTACTCGCAAATGTTCCTGAAACCTGAAGATGCATAAACGTTTCGAAGTGTTCCACAGGGTCGCAAACAGTTCGGTGAAGCCCAATCATCTGATTTTTATTATGCTCATTTCTAAAATATTTAATATTTCAATATTTTTCACTACAGTGATGACATTATTGACCAAGCTCCAGAAATTACGGAGTAGAAGTTATCTGTTATCCAAAAATGTCGAATTCTCCAAAAATAATGTGACATTAGATTTGTATGATTTGAGTAGATATTTGATTACACTAGGGCTGAGAATAAACAATAAAAAGAAGAGAGCTTTAAAAATAAGTAACAGAACAAACTTTCATTATGTTTATTTTCATGATGCTGTGATTAATGATGTGTTTGAGATTAAAATTATGCAAGAAATTAAGGATTTAGGCATAACTATTCAATGTACAGCTTCTGCCGAGAGACATATTGACAGTATAGTAGGCAATGCCAAGAAAAGATGGGCACTAATAAATCGAAATATCTTATCGAATCACATAAAACTTAAAATGTATATAATATGGGTTAGACCGATACTGGAATATGCTTTCGCTACTTGGAATCCATTAAAAAAGGGTTTGTCAAATAAGATAGAAGCTGTACAAAGAAAAGTTGTGAAACAAATTAGTCCTATCTCCTGCACTATATACGCCTCTAGATCACAGTTTGTGTCATTGCAATCTTCGTGGTTTCGGAGGATGTGCTATTGCATAAAAGTTTTCCATTTGAATCAGTGGACTGGTGCCTATATGAATCCTATAAGAAAGAGTCATGAAGTTGGAACTAGATCTTGACATTTGGCAATATCTCCTCCTTTGGTAGGGAATGTTGCTAACACGTTAATCTCTTTTTCGAAAATATACACAATTTGCAATCAATTGCCAAAGGAGCTTAGAGAAACGCCTCCATTTAAGGTGTCTTTAAAATTTTTATGTACTGAACTATAAAAAATCTACAATCCTGCTGATAATTTTAATTTTGATTATGATAAAACTTTCTCATGTTTGAATAAAAGACAAGGCGAATTGTTATCTGTAACAGATTTTCTTGAGATTTTTATTTCCAAGTTTTGTATTATTAAAATTGAAATGTTATGCATTATATCATCATGTTAGTCAACAATACATACATTCTACCTTCTGGTCACAACTGAACTAATTTGTTACAAGGTTCGCAAAACCTAATACATACTTGAATACATACAATCAATTGCTAGTCATGTTTCTCAATTTTTTGCATAATGTTACAGTTGTAAACGCCCCGGCTTCAAGTAAATGCCATACGACGTTACAAACTCGGTTAAGGTGCTCTGAATAGAGATTAGTTACTGATAGGGGGCCCTTAACAGGGCCTTGGCGGCGTTCTCGAAAGTTATATATATGTAAGTTGATGTTCTGTTCCTTGGGTCGACTCTCGTTGTGGTTCCTGCTGTTGTTATCACGATGTGGACAACTTCGTTGAAGTTCTGCATTAATTGGCTCGTCTTGCTGGTTGAAGAGCAACACGGTGAGTCACGGATGTTGCCAATTGTTGGTGAAACAAATCAATATCCAGCGTAGGTATTGACAGCCGACAGCACGCACATGTGTGACACGAGGCAGAACGCAGCTTTGATGACAATTGACTTGCATGGTAAATTACCGTGCTTAAATAGCATGCAATATGTCTACTTGCACACTATTGGTTAAACGTGGTTAAACGGCAATTTCGCTTTTTTTCTCATTGGTGCAACGTAAATAAATTTGAATTTAATTTACACAATATGTCGGCCATTAATTTGTGTCGTTACAACACTTTCCTCTCTGAAAAAAAGGAAAAAAAATTCCTCTCTGCGAGGCTAGATAAGAAATGCATGACAGAGTTCGAACCAAGTTAAGCAAAAATATGATGAACCATAAGTGCTGGGCTTAAATATGCTTGTTGGTTGCTTCAACAATGATATGATGCCAGGTAACCACTAGGAATTGCTACACAAATTGTTAGCTCTAGTGGTCGGTCATATCACGTGAGGCAAAATAGAGCAGTGTAAGATTGGGAAGCCGCAGCGTGAAGATTTCGAGGTAAATCGCCTCTGAATTTGCCAGGTTTAAGTTAAAAACCTAAGCAGGTTGGATCGTTGTCAATGTGTTTGTATACGACCAAAGGAGCTAGAGTGCTCGACGTTGTGGTCATGACATTTGTAGAGTGGTCTTTGTGCAATTGATAAAGTTGAGATATGCATTGAAAGTGGCCTGTACCATGATATGAAGCTGATCACTACTTAGTGTTGCTACACAAAAGCGTTAGCTCTAAGTAGCTGGTCATACCAAAATAGGCAGTGTAATTTCATGTGTGAGAAATACATTATAATGTAAAAATATATACATTAAAATCAAAGGTAACTGCATAAAAATATGTACACGAACATTGCCTCAGAGATGGCATAATACCAAAGAACTGTTCAAAAATGCTACACAATTGTTAGCTAAGAACAGCTGGTTATGCCACGTGAGACAAATACGAAAAATAACGTAAGGTTAAAAAAAATTTTGATAGTTAATGTTAATGTTTAAAAAAAATCAATTACGCGTTATACAAATCAGGATATTGAGATTGTGAGCAGACGTATGTAGAAGGTTGAACGCTCTCAGGATCAGGTGGTTCGATAAACGGTTTCAACCTGTCTATGCTTACTGATGTCGGTGTAGCGCCTTGCATAATGATGAAGTATTTTGGTTGTTTGAGTAAAATTGGGTAAGAACCGCGATACTTGGGTTATTGTGGTGCAATAGCATTATTGTTGCGAACGAGTACTCTCTTGCAGCTGTGGAGCTGTGGGTGAACGAAGACTGGACGAGGCGTGTGTCTCGGCTGCTGTTCAGACATGTTACCGAAATGAAGTCGAAGGCGGGTAGCTTCGTCTTGTGGGTCATCTTGTGCCGGTAGTAGACGTGGGAGCTGACTAGGCAGGCGTAGATCCATGCCATACAAGAGTTGTGACGCAGACGTTTTAATGGATTCACGAGTACGGGAACGCATGGCCAGCAGAACTAAAAGTAGTGCATCGACCCAGTTGCCGTTAATGGACGAGGATGCTAAAGCAGCTTTGAGTTCCCTATGCATTCTCTCTACCATGCCATTAGCTTGGGGATGGTAGGCAGTCGTCTGGCGTAAGATGCATCCCATGTACCGCAAGGTGGTTTTGAAACGATCAGATGAGAAGCAAGTGCCTCTGTCCGTGATGACCTCATTGGGAACGCCATAATTGGATATCCATGCAGAGATAAAACCGTTAGTTACTTCGTCTGCAGAAATGGTGCCAAGAGGTAATGCCGCAGACCACCGTGTAAATCTATCGATCATAGTTAGAAGGTAGCTGAAACCTTGAACCTTTGTCAGATGAACTATGTCGATGTGGACGATGGCTAGGCGAGAAGTAGACCGAAAATGTTGCAACTTAGAACGAGTGTGTCGTGTGATCTTGTTTTTCTGACAAATAGCACACTCTGAGACCCATCGTTTAATATTCTGCCTAAGTCTGTGACCCCAGAAACGATCTGTAAGAAGTCGGACAGTCGCTTGGCTTCCTGGGTGAGAAATTGAGTGAATTGAATCGAAAACGTTTCTCTGAAGGCTGGTCGGCAGAACTGGCTTGTTGGGCTGCGTACCCGTGAAGTAAACAATTGGTAAGCCTTCCCACAGACGGCATATGAACTTGGTTGGGTGACGGGCTATTGATCTTTGAATGTGAATGTCACCGCGTTGTTCAGTTCGCAGGAGAGTTGGCGTTAGTGCAGGTTCACCGAGTGCCACGGAGTTGACAGTGAATGGTGACGGCGAAGGTGGTTGTAGAGAGACGTCTGGCCTGGACAGGGCATCTGCAATGAAGTTATGTTTGCCCTTGACGTGAAAGACGTCAAATTGCCATTCGCTTAGACGAGAAAGCTGTCTTTCCACTCTGGCAGGGTACTTGGCGATAGATGAAGTTGCGTTTAGAAGTGCGCTAACTAGTGGTGCATGATCTGTGAAAACAACAAATCTGCTACTGCCAATGATGCTGATAAAATGGCGCACTGCGTCGTGGATGGCGAGTAGTTCTATGCCGAAAGTGTCGTACCTCATTTCTACTGGTTGGAGAGTACGTGAGTAGAAACTGATGGGCCTCCGAACTCCGTCGATCTCTTGTTCCAACGTGGCTCCAATAGCGAATTCAGAAGCATCTGTCGTGAGTAGAAATGGCTTTTCAAAATCTGGATGCGTTAGCATTGTGGCATTTGCTAACGAGTTGATGGCAAGTCGAAGTAATTCCTCGTCTTCGGATGACCAAGCAATGATGGAATTCTTGCTAAGTCCTTTTCGGTTCCGCAGGTGCCTGCACAATGGATAAAGTTCTTTTGATAGGCCCGGAAGGAACTTGCGATAATAGTTTAGTACTCCCAGGATTTTCTGCAAATCGCTCACAGTCCTTGGTGGCTTGATATTCTTGATTGAATTCGTCTTTGACGGCAACGGTTGAATACCTTGGGCCGTGATACGATGCCCTAAGAAGTCGACGGATGAAGTTGCAATCTGCATCTTGTCACAGTTGATCTTGAGTCCGTGGTTGGATAAGCGTGAGAGGACATTTCGTAGATGTTTTGCATGAGATTCTAGATCTGGACTGAATACCATAATGTCATCGAGATATGACATACAATAAGCAGAGTCGTCGCGAAGTATGTTGTCTATGAATCTTTGAAATGTCTGAGTAGCACACTTAAGTCCAAAAGGCATGTAAAGATATTCAAAAAGGCCAAATGGAGTGATGACTGCAGTTTTCTCGATATCCTCTGGTGCTACCGGTATGTGATGGTACGCTTGTCTGAGGTCAATCACTGAGAAGAAATTGCTGCCGTTGAGTTTTTCAAGTAAAGTGTTGATATTTGGAATAGGATATGCATCAGATTTTGTCACTGAATTTAGCTTACGGTAGTCTCCACAGACTCTGTACGATCCGTTTGATTTAGAGACTAAGTGCAGTGGTGACGCCCATGACCTTTTCGATGGTCTGATGATTCTCTTTTCCAAAAGGCTTGAGAATTCTTCTTGGGCAGCTTTCAGCTTAGCAGGAGCCAATGGTCGCTTCTTGAGTGTAATAGGTTGTCCTTCTGTGACGATGTGATGCATCGTGTTGGAGACTCGTAGCTCTGACTTGTTAAGATCGAAAAGCGATTTGTATTTTCGAAGGGCTGCTGATATCTTTGCTGAATGATGCACTGGGGTTGGCTAAATGACCTGTAACTCCAAATGCTCGGAGGCAAGTGTCCAAAATGTTGTTCGAGTCTGGTGGAGGGGTCGATGATTTTTTGATTGGCAAGATCAACAATGAGCCGAAATTTTAGAAGGAAATCAAGGCCTATTATATTATGTGAGACCTTGGCAATGATGAAGTTGTGGGAAAATTCACGTCGTAGACCTATGTTGAGTGTGCGGTATTGGCAGCCATAAGTTGGTATGGGCTCGCCTGTAGCTGTTGCGAGAAGAACGCCTAGCGACATCTCGGCCATTGAATCACCTTTGAGAACTGAGACTGCCGCACCTGTGTCTACGATGAACTCTTCGCCAGTTTTGAAATCAAGAAGGTGCAGAAGTTCGTTTGGCTGTTTGGCCGGGTCATGCAAACAAGTAGGCTGGTGATTGCGACCGGCATTGTCTGTTTGGTTCTCTATGTAAAAAATTCGGCGTGGACGAAAAGAGTCGACAGGGATGTCGGATTGTAGTTGGCTTCTTCCCTGTAGCGCCGTTGATGCCGTTGATGTGCAGAAAGTACGGTCTTCTACTTCCTGCGCCAGACGTTTCCCGATACTGATGCACCCTTGTGCCTGCGGTCTGTTGTCCTCTCCGTCAGCTGTGGAAATTGACACTCATTCGGAAATTCTTCGGAACGACAAAGACAAACTTGGCAAGCATAAAAAACTTCTGGTGGTTATAACACCAGTTCTTTGGAGCATATTTATTAAAGGATTGCGGAGATCTCGATCGCCGCCTACCATTATAATTTGACTTCGAAACGAATTTTGGTCGAGCATTCACTTGATTTATCTCGGATTTGGTAATGGCCAATCCTTCTAGAACTTTGGCCATGTTCGCCACTGTTCTCTCTAAAGAGGAGATTCTATCATCTTGCGGGGGTGAAGAAAAGGATGATGGATTCACTTTGGGTTCCAAAACCCTATATTCTAACTCACATCTCTCAGATAAGTCATCTATAGAGAGTGTTGGGGAGCTGTCTGGCAAAGAGTTTTAATGTTTGGGGAAGATTGTTAATAAAAACAACCTTAGCCTCATGGTCAGAAATGTTGGTTTTATACCAAAGTTTCCGTAATTCCCTCAGTATTTCGATGGGGCCAAGATTTGGCATATCTAACTGTGCATATTTGTTTATTATCTGCTCAGTTTCCGTGGGTCCAAGCAAGGATTCTACCTCGTTTTGTAGGCCCAAAATGGGATTAGGTAGCTTCCTAATGGCCTCAAGCTTAGGATAAATCCGTCGCCGCAATTCAGAAGGTAGTTTAGCAAAAACCTTCGACAGTTTTTGATGACTGTCATAATCAGGAAACGGGAGAAAGCGGAGTCTACGCGCATAAAGAATAGCTCACTATCTCCATCCCAAACAGGAACATCAATATCTAAAATTGGACCTGACATTTTAACAATCTTACAGGATCTTAAAAGCATAAATTTATAAGCAATATGAAAATGTATAAATAAACTTTAACGAAACGCTTACCCACAAACAGCTTCCACAGTTGAATGAGCGCAGAACAAAAAAGTCACTGTTTCCAAAAATCCGAAATTGAGCCTGTCGAGTACGTACGGTGCCGTTTCGTACGTAGGAAAGATAAACAGAAGCCCCGTTGGCCTTTGATGACAATGTATTATAATTATCCCCAAAAAAAATTCACCACTAATCCACGAATATATATACCCAACAGAATTCCAGAAAACCACGATCACGGTAGAGAAAAACGCAAATGTTAATCGATTTTTATCCCAAATAGATGAAAAAGTCAATTTTATTTATACCAAAAAAAATCAGAACAATAATCAATATCCTGGCGCGGTCGCCAATTTTGTAAACGCCCCGGCTTCAAGTAAATGCCGTACGACGTTACAAACTCGGTTAAGGTGCTCTGAATAGAGATTAGTTACTGATAGGGGGCCCTTAACAGGGCCTTGGCGGCGTTCTCGTAAGTTATATATATGTAAGTTGATGTTCTCTTCCTTGGGTGGACTCTGGTTGTGGTTCCTGTTGTTGTTATCACGATGTGGACAACTTCGTTGAAGTTCTGCATTAATTGGCTCGTCTTGCTGGTTGAAGAGCAACACGGTGAGTCACGGATGTTGCCAATTGTTGGTGAAACAAATCAATAACCAGCGTAGGTATTGACAGCCGACAGCACGCACATGTGTAACACGAGGCAGAATGCAGATACGACCCCTGACTTGCATGGTAAATTACCGTGCTTAAATATCATGCAATATGTCTACTTGCACACTATCGGTTAAACGTGGTTAAACGGCAATTTCACTTTTTTCTCATTGGTGCAACGTAAATAAATTTGAATTTAATTTACGCAATATGTCGGCCATTAATTTGTGTCGTTACACACTCGAATTATACCTTAATTGTTCCTATTTTGATGATGTATCTATTATTCTTTACATCCGAACTTTCTGATATTGATATATTGTATAGTACAACTAGTGAGATATACTTGTCTACATGAGACTAATTGTACAATTTTATGTGATGTGATAACTTTTTTTATATATTGTACATTTTCCAATTTTATCATTTGATGGAATATGTGTGGTTTGAGTCCAAATAAAGATATTCTATTCTATTCTATTCTATAATATTACCGGCATTATACTAAAACACGCTATCTCTAAACAATCATAGAAAACAAAACTCATTCGCTCTGAATTCAAACAAATATTTTCTTCTTGTGTTAAACCACATTTAAAAGTATCATTGATAAACAATGACAAGACCAGTGTATATTGGACATTAAACGAATCGAGCGTTTAAAACTGTGTTAAGTTTATGGAATTACAAGGCACTATATCAACATTCTATCGTTAGTTATTCGTCCAACAAAATGTTATTTCAGTATTTCGACACTTTAGTGTTATTTAATAGCGTAATTAGATACTGTTATCAAGGAGGTTTTTTAAATTCAGAAATAATATATTTGATTCATTTAAAAATTATAAGATGTGAAACGGTTTGGAGACATAATATTGGAACGCCGAAAAGTGCCTTACATATTTTTTACCTATTGATTTTAAAGTTGGTAGCTCGTAAATTGATTAAAAGAAATAGTTTAAATTTTAAAATGTTTTCGTCGTTGATGTGAATGGGGATATCTAATTTTGTAAGATAGAGGAAAACAGGACAAGTCATTCTGACATAATGACAGCAGAAATAGCATAAATGAATAATCTAGTGCTTTTAAATCCATCATTTGATGAGGTGAAAGGCCATAATTTGCAATTTCTTCTTATTCTTATAAAGTCTACGAATACAGATATATATATATATATATATATATGCTAGATAATTTCTTAAATAAAACGGAAATATATCTGCTAAAATAATATTTTTCAATAGGCCTTCCAATGTTTAGTTGTAAAAGAATGCGCGAGTTGCCTTCTATAGTTGTATCTTAACTAACTAAAACAGCCCCTTTTTACAAGTATTCGTGTTAATGGTACATCACAGAGCGACCAAATAAATCTAGACGGCTAGCAAATTTTCAACTTGAACAATGCCTCGCGATTCTCAGCTGGGAAAGATCTAAACCATCATAACCGCACTCTGGCTCCATCACACGTCTTCTAGCGAGTCTCATAACATCCGTCAATTTTTTGTGTTCTGGCATAACCGAGAGAAGACTAACTGAATTACCACCAACATTAGACATTCCAGCATGCTACATACCATATTGCAATATGTGATGAGACATATTACTTGATTCTAATGAAGTTAATTTTCACCTGAAAGCAACTTTCAACAAGTAAAGCATAAAATATAAAATCATTTATATATTGCACATTTTCAGTTTAATATGACCCCATATAAATATGTTGTTTATTCAGCTTTATTGTAACACGTGGCACCACGTTACAACCCAAAGAAGGTCAATTTTGTTAAATATAGTTCTCCTTAAGGTCAAATAGTCTAACGCTGTTTTTACACAATATTACTCTTAACTGTGATTTTAGCACCAATCCCCGTTAGTCTCAAGCAGTTTTAATTGAGATTTCTTGAACTGCAAATTTCATTGCAATTAATAGGGTTTTGTTTAAGAAATATACAGACACGCGCGCATTATGCAGGTAACATGTGGTAGATTTTTATACCTCTGTGTTCAAACAATGAATTTATGGACCATATTCTACACAACTAATAACAGTTCAGTCATGATTATAATCATCCAAACTTCAGGTGTTTCTCAATCTATTGTCCAAACTCCTTAGTTCAATGGATTAATATAATTCATACATTCAAAACCCAGCAAACAGTGGAATAATTATATGTGATGTTTTTTAAAACTGTTTTTACCCTATTTTTATCCATCAATCATCAGTGACAATATTTATTGTATTTCTTCTTTTACATTATCAATGACTTTAAAGTAAATTGCTAACCAGTCTGGATTTATATCATCGTACTCTTTCAATCTTTTACATGAATTCCTCACGATTTAGTCGATTGTGTTTATGATAATTACTTGTGTATAAGAAATTTCATTGTGTTTACAATATATCATTTTGTTGCCGTCTAAAGCATGGTCCATTTTGTGTAACTGTGAATTGATTCATGCTTTACAACATAAAATTCAATAAACGTCTGAAAACGGATAAGTCATCTTACTTCATCATTCGGAAAAATGTCAGGGACTAATCATGCAACGGGTGGTGATAACAGCCACCATGAAATTGTAGGAAATCAGTACTAAATAGACAGCTACCCCGCAAAACCTATTACTATAACTACAAATCCTCTTAAATTATATCAAATCAACGTTCACAAAAATCCTTTATACAATCATCTGATCTATACTGCAGACCTTTTAAATTCGTTACATCAAACATTTGCGCCTTGTCGGAAACTGTGTTTTAAATTTCCATGTTCTGTCAGCTTATTTCTCACATCTAGCGGGTTACATTAGCACAAATTAGGACAGTCAGTATACTTGTCTTTAAGATCTACCATAGTTAAATATGCAGGTGATTCCCATGGTCCGCAGTATTTGCAAATGGCAATTGCCACAGGCAAACTCGTTTGAAAATCTTCTCAGAGGTAAAGCAATTTTTTGTCAATAGGGATCCTAGTTTGAATAATTTGCTGAATGAATTCAGATGGGCGCCGTTCAACACGATCTGTGCCATAGATTAAACATAGAATTTTACAAATATTTTCGAAGCATTTATTATCAATCATTATTGGATGGGGATTTCTCGAGCGCCAATACTGTTATTCTAGAGATCAATGACAACCGAAGTTGGAAATACATTTAGAGTGTTCCTCAATTCCCATTCTATTTTGAATTCAAGCCAATGAATCATTGTGAAGATTCACAAGAAATCAAGCAATTATTGCACAAACACCGTCAACATGTAGAGTTTGCTATGACATCTTGCACAACAAATTCAAAGGTGGATGATTGATTAAGAAGATCGCTGATAGCTTCCTTCATGTCGCTAACGCAACTCAAGAGTTCAATGGCGTACAGGGATTTGTTTGCTATGCGTTTTACAAGTCCAAATTGTGTCTGGTTTATATAAGTTTGATACTTTTGTTCACTGCAGATCTATATGCGGATTAAAGCAATCACTATATGCTATGCAGCACAGAGCAAATGGAAGGCATAAAAGATGGTGGCAGTGCCAGTGTAATATAGCATTGGAATTAACACTATATCAACGCTTCCACACTAATAATAAACGATTCTTTACTAGGGATTGCGCTAATAAGTTCATGTAGATTCCTTTTAACATTTACTCCGTTAATTGTGAAAAATCTAAAGCTTGGCTATCAGTTATGGTGCCTTTGTTTTCGTAATTAAGTATAGAAGTATATGTTTTCAAATAAAAATAATATTTTATTTGTCTATCAGTTATCGAGAACATAGGATAACATAACTATAATTATTTCTTTGCAATAATTGACGTATCAAGGAGATTATGAATTTAATTTACGACATTAGCTTTAGAAACTGAAGGCATTCATAATCACTTGGTAGCGTGTATACTGATAACACGGTTGATTTGAGAATACAATTCGAAGACTTGACTACGTTTCAACGTTACATCAACTTTGATCACAATAATAAGCAAGTGCTACTCATTTAATATTTGCATATCAGCAAGGCCCTTAAAAATTCTACGAGGTGAAGCATATGTTAACAGCCTTTACTGTCAGAATTGTTTAAATACAAGTTCTCTCGTATAACTTCCGGACAATATGCTGAGATTTACATATGTTTTCTTTGTAGCGTTGCAGATTATGTTTGACGCATAAGTATCTAGAACAATTATATTTTTTGAAATAATATATCGATATAAAATTACATCTTTATTAAAAATAATTTTCTCAACATTCTATTAGTCATGCTAACTAACGCATAATTGTTTGCTGTCTTTATATGGCCATTGAGTTATTCAAACATTAAATCGTATTCATGCATTAGGTGTTGTTCAATAGGCAATGTTTTGGTCCTATCTGCATCTAATGATATTGCGACTACTCCACCGCTTCTCACACACTCGTTCAAAATTTTCAAAAGGAATATTACATTTCAAACTGTTGATATTGGGTGCGTCCATGATGTCGTTGATTGGAGTCTGACAGGAGAAACTGAGCAGATGACAGACTTACTCTGTCAGGAAAAGTTGGGAAACCAATTTCCATATGAATTTTATGACAGGTTGCTTTTGGAAGCTATTGGTATTTATATATCCTCAAATAGTTGTTATTACTATATTTAGAGCAGAATTACTTGCAAGATTAAGAGCGACTCCCTATGTTTATGCTATATTAGAATAAGAATTATCAAAGAAGTTCAAAACATTAGATGAAAAGTACTGACATCAAGAACTGTAGGTGCGTTCCTTAAATGCAAACTCGTAACATGAGCAGAAATTCCGACAAATCTCGAAAAGATTCGTGGCCTTAGAAAATGAACTTAGTACTTCAAGACGAGATAGACGTTTGGAAAATCATAAGGCCAAAAATTCAAACAGAGTTAGGTCACATTCTCGTTGTCAAAGTACACATTCCAGACACGTGCTGGCGAATCGCCTGGTATAGCAGATATGCCGAGCTTGGAAAATTTCAAGTTAAAGGTTGCAACTATTCGTTATTTTCAATCCATGATCGAATTGTTGTTCCCGTCCAGTAGCTAGGCGTAACTCTTCATTAAATTAGTGAAGCTCCATTGGTTGGAACCGTAGTATGGTTTTGCATGAAAAACTCTAAGAAGTGTCTATCCAATGGGTCCTGAAATCATAGAAGTTAGCTTCGAGAGCGTCGATGAAATATATGTACACTGGTTCAGTCAAAGTACTGTTATATTCCATTTTGAAGTATATTTCGAGGAAGTTTCTGGTTATAAAAACAACAAGTTCTTCCTAATGGATGAACTAAGTGGTTTTAAATTCTTAATAGACATGGCTAGATATAAATAGACTTTCTTTCGAATATCTTCTATTTGGCTGCCAACGAAAGTCCAATATTTGTTAATGGCATTAAAGTATTGTCAGTAACATCGTTTGGTTAGATTTTTTTATCCATTTTAACCTGATACACCAGTGGTTTTGTCAGTTCATCTTCTCAGATGCATCGACGCCGATGACTTCCTAGAAATTATCGAGAAAAACCTGGCAGTGTTTCTATCGTTCTATGTTAAGTGGAAAAGGATGAAGACAAAGATACAACAACAAATCCAGTTAGTGGCAGCATTATCCTGTTCGCAACTTAAATAGCAGATCGCTATTTTGAATTTCTTTGATTAAAAGAGGAAAGCATTTTCAAGTGTTCAAATTCTAATATGAAGTCTTTAATAGTGGCAGTACCCAAATCTGAACCGGCACAATGGTGGGTTTGTGATATCGACTTTCAAAGACGGAAATAAAGTTGATTCTTATCCTTTCCCGAATCGAAATACTTTGCCAATAGAAATAATGAGGACCGATATTTACACTACCTTAGATCTGTCGAAAGCATGCTTTCAAATACGTATGCAGACATAGTCTACGCTACTTGCCGCAGTGTGATTTCATGAAGGTGAATCGAATAAGTTCTTGTGCATGCCATTTGGATTGAAGATGGCATGTCATACATTTTAATGTCTGGTGGAGGAAGTTTTACAGTACCGTCCATTTGCTCAATTGCATATAGACGACATCATACGCAGTCGATCTCAATAAGAACACCTGGTGCATTGAAAACTGTGTTATTAATGCTGGAATTCTATAGACTGTGTCAAACTAGAGAAGAGCAAGATTGGTTGTTAAACTGTCAAATTTCTTGGACATTCCATTTCTATGGTAGGAATTAGACCGCCAGGTAATAAAGTCCAGGCGATCAAAGATGTGCCGGAACTTTGAGCTGTACGTTAACTGCGATGACTTGTGAGGATTATAAGATATTACAGTCGCTTATACCAGGTTAGGCTGGAATTTTGAGATTGTTTGGTTCCTGAAAAGAGTTCGATCAAGAATTCCTGGCCTATCAATTTTATCAAAGACTGAAGTGAAAACAATTTACATACTACCCAGTCCTTTTTGTTCACATACACAACGATATTTAAAAAAATCTAGTTAGATACATTATTCGAATATTGTTTTGCTTGCAATACCAAACAGGTGCAGAGCACAATTAGGAAAATATATAGCAGAGCTTGTTTATGGAGACCCTTTGATGTAACCTGGAGATCTACTTATAGACGCTCCAAGTTGTCTCAGTTTGGCTTCAACCTCAGTAGATTGGTCTGTAGATACACTAAAGGACAAAATGTGTCGCTTAGCTCCAACCATGAATGGAAGTTCAAGGTCAAAATACTACGCATCATCAGATTTAAATATACATCACATGTATACACAACCGAAGTTACCCGACAAAATTGTCTGAACCCGGTTTATAAAATGTAATACAAAATTAATCGTATGACTGAAAAAAAGTCATTCATAAAAAAGGGAACGACCGGGAACAGGGTGTTGTACTGGATTGCATAGTTTACCTGGATGGAGTAGACTGAGTAATAATACCTAACAAAGTACCAAGAAGCTGAGAAGAGGTTCGTTTCCAAGATGTGGGGAAAGGAGGAAGAGTCAAACAAAGGTGAAAATGACTTTAAGTGTAAATCCAAGACAAGAGAAGAAAGAGATCGGCACTAAATGAAAATAAAGGCTAGAAAATTACCAGCCAGGATATGTAGAAAATCGTTCTAAAAATATCTTCAAGTAACCGAAGAACGATAAATACATTATGTATGTTTGTTGTTTTATATAAAGGGCTTCATAAATATATAATAATGTTACGGTTTTGCTTAATAAAGAATTGAGAAATTGGCCAAATTGAATGGGGGCTCCGTTTCAAATATATTGTATGTGGTTTTGTAGCTAATGTAAGAGGTTCTGCGAGCGAGTTGTCTATTTAGTGCGATATTGTCCTCCTACCTAATATTTGGTAGCTGTTATTACGATCCGCGTTCATGATTAATCCGGCCTTTTCCCGAAGGGTGATGTGAGAAGGCCACAGCATCAAGTCATAGTTTTCTTAATCAAAATGTAATTAAGAAAAGATAAAAATCGTGTAAAAGTAGTCACATTAGGCACTACAAATAATTAGTCCACTGTATGCTAGGTTTTGAGAGTTATCAATATTGTCAACATAGGTTACCATCTCGGTATAAGAGTAGTCACAATAAACACTGTAATTAACTATAAGTTTTGTTACAGTAATCCATTGTATGCTAGGTTTTGAGAGTTAGCAATATTGTCAATTAAAACTGCCTTAAACTAACAGAGATTGTTGCTAAAATCACAGTTAAGAGGAATAATGTGTAAAACCAGAATTAGATTATTTGACCTTAAAGAAAACTATATTTGTCAAAATTGAACTTCGTTGGGTTGTAATGCGGAGCCGCGTGTTACATTCAGCTCCCGGACAATAAAAATTAGTACACAATGAGTGGGGCTAACCGTGTTACAATATGATCGGAAATAGCTAATTTTCCTGATGGTGCCATGCCAGTTTTAACCAATCTCTGCGGTAAATATTGCTTGATTATGTTGACCAGTTGCATATTCATAGGTAAAATTTATGTGCTATCGCACATACGTGAGAAATTGTAGACTATGAATGATTTGGAGAGAACTCGCAATTGATCTTTCGCATCCAACCTCTGGATTGTCTGTGTGTTTAATGTGATAGTAATTGTATCACAAAGAAAATTCTCCTTAGTTATTTTAATTAACTGCCGTGCAATAATTGAGTCCGGTACTTCTCCCTTATATGGTAAGTTTAGGATAACGCGCTTGATGGTATCCTCTATAGTGCGAATTTGATGTGGTCTGATGTTGACATCAGTCAGCCGTACTTGGTAGTTGTTCATTGGCAAAAGCTTACTCAGATAGCTCTGTTTTTCTTCGAACTTGGGTTCCGAGCAGATCTTCCTGATTCTGTTTGCTAGATTGATAACTAAGTTTCTTTTTTGATTTTTGAACACACAGATGTTGTAGTGAATGTATTGTCCAGTGAAGGTGTATTTTCTGCGTATAGCCAACGTGAATTCACAATTTTCTTCTCGAGTGTGCTAGATGTCAAGTAAAAGTAACCTAAAGATTTTCTCGAGAGTGAATTTGGTGTCTGGATCGGCTCCATTGGCTTGCGTGAGGATTTTAGTCTGTTACGTCTAAAACGAACAATAATATATCATTTGCATACCTATTGTAGAATGCGTACTGGTCGATTATACGTTATAAGCTGCTTTTTTCAAGATAATGCATGTATACGTCTGCTAGGAGGTGTGCGATACAGCTTTTTAAAGCTACTACATTGATCTGACAGTAGTATTTCACTTCAAATTTAAAATTCACTTTTTTGTACATGCTAATTTTAGATCTTTGATATCATTGTTTTTCTGTAGGAAAGTCTTTAAACTAATTTTTAATCAGGTCACACCAGATCGTCATTGTTTTTTTTGGTCAAATGTTTGTAATTATGGATGAGACATTAAGTGAGAACATCAAATTTTATAGCATGTTTTCCCCTTCAGCTCATCTGCTAGCTCGAAAAACTCCTTGATGTTGTTTGTATTTATGATACTTCGTGATGTTTGAAGTAGTTAGCAGAGAAACTTAGTTCGTTTATGTGTAATATTGGAAGGCAATGGACATAATAAAGAGTATTAAAGAGCCGGGTCAGCTGTTTACCCGTAAGGAACTAAATATTTAAATTGCAGTCAATTTTGTGTGTCCTAAACTTCTTTAAAGAATTAAGTTCTTCCAATCATGCTTGCAATCAAATTTTGTGCCACAACGATTCCTCAAGTAGTTCATAAGAAATAACCAGAAACCAAAGAATAAATTATAAGTCGCATAATGCTTAATGCCATCGAGGACAATGAATCAAACCCGAAAGATACTGAAAGGATCAATTAATTATAAGGTAGTCAACTTGCAAGACTGAACGGCAGCAAATACAATGCTTTTACCAAGAAGAAAGGAACGTTGATTACAATAGTAGCTGGCAAATAAATTAAGGAACTAACAAGGGTCACGGACAAATTCCGTATACAATCAAAATTTCCCACAAATCCTGATGCATATATTCACAATTATACAAAAGCAATATTGCCAAAACACCAGAAAGTATTTCTCTCCTTAGGAGGAAAATTATGCATAATTAAAAGAAACCTAAGCGAACGCTATATTATTGACATCCAGACTGGAACTTAAAAATTTTACAATGACTTAACAAAAAACACCGCCCCACAGACATTCAATGGACAAGGAATGAAAGCTGAGATGGATAGCGCACTAGGACAACACAAAAGTATATCAAGGGCAGCCAGGTTATCAAAAAAGAACACATAGAAATTTTACAAAAATTACAATCAGACAAATTGAAACGATTTTCCACACCTGACAAAGTACCAGGAGTTATTATATTTGACATCGACGCTTATAGAGGGTCTACAAATGAGATAATAAATGATCAATCGAAATTCAAACCCGACACTAAACAGGAAGATGATTCAACAAATATCGAATCAAAAATAAATGAAATCCTGCAAAAATGGAAAAAGACGTTTTAACATAGATGGATGATTCTGATATTGGATCAAAACTCATAGAAGAAATCCAAATGGCAAACCCGACGGAACAAATAGCGCAACAGTGTATAGTAAACCAAAAACACATAAAGCCTCGATAGCCTCAGGAGTTCCTACGATGCGGCTCATTTCGTCAATAATCAATGCACCGCAACATAAAACATCTAAGTTTCTCTACCAGCTTCTTCGAACATTACGATGTATCATAAACAAAAACACCATCAAGGACTCATTCGAGTTAGGAAATGAAATGAAGTGGAACTCATCATACAGAACAAAATGATCTCATTTGACGTCTCATCCGTATTTACGAAAATTCCACTGGATAAGCCAACGAAGATCTTTAATGGCATGATTTAAAATGAGTTTCAAGATTTTACCATAGACACCGGTGATATCAAATACCTCCTATTAGCATGTACAAAAAACGTGTAATTTACATTGGAATGAAATAACTAACGTCAGATCAATGATGTAGTAATGGTATGCTACATTGCACCACTCCTGATAGATACATGCATGCATCATATTAAAGAACAAGCGTAAATGGATAATCGACTCGTGCGTACTCTACTGTAGGTATGCAGATGATATATTATTGTTCATTTCAGACACAACACACCCATTTGAAATCCCCGAGCAAGCCAATGGACCGATACAGACTTCAATTTCCATATCGAGGTAGAGAAAGACTTGAGTTTTCCCTTCCTTAACCTCCAGCCAACTCGAGAAGAAAATGGTGAATTGACACAGGCCATACATAGAAAATACACTTTTACTGGGCACTACATTCACTACAAAATCAGTGTGCCAAAATCTCAAAAAAAGAAGATAATTATCAACCTAGCAAACAGAATCAGGAAGATATGCTCTGAAAGAACTGGACTACCTGAGAAAAGTTTTGCTAATAAACAATTACCAAAAGCGGTTAATTTATGTCAACGTAAGACCACATCAAATTCTCACTAGAGAGGATACCGTCAAGCGGATTATTCTTAATTTACAATATATAGGCGATGTTCCAGCCTCAGTAATAACACGTCGGTTAAATAGAATAACTAAGGAGAATTTTCCCAATGTTACAGTTGATATCACATTTAGCACACAGAAGACCATGAGGTTGGATGCCAAAGGTCGATTGCCAGTTACCTTAAGATCATTCGTAGTCTACAATTTCTCATGTATGTGAGGTAGCATATATAAATGACGTACGAAAAAAGCAATTGATTAACAAAATCCAGCAATATTTTTTGAAGAAATTGGTTTAAAATGGCTCGACAACGCCAGGAAAATCATCTTTTTCTGATTATATATTATAAATGTAGCACCCTTTATAATTTGGTCAATTTCTCAATTCCACATAGAGCAAAACCAGAAAGATAATTATATATATATATATATATATATATATATATATGAAGTTCTATATATACAAACTGGCATCTGGCCTAAAAAATTCAAAAGTTTCATCCATATGATATTCTAATCATTTGGCCCCGTATCACAAAGCCATACAACAATTTAATTGCATCCAAGCAAGGCTAAACGGATTAAATACTGTTTTTTTTGCGGAGCACTAGTAAGCACAAAACGAATGTACATGAGATTATACTTTCTGTTCATGCTGTCTTTGACTTATACTTATGGTCACAACTAAACCAATTTGTTATAAGGTACGCAACATTTACAAACATCAACAAATTTTTGTTGGGATTGGAAACAAACCGAAGATTAAAAACAGTAAAACAAATCGTGACAGAAATTTCAAAATAATAAGGTCATTGAACACTGCAATCCGCACAACCTGCACTGTTACCAAGCGGACAAAAAATGGGAAACAAGGCGAAACGATAGGAAACACTCGGGAAAATAGCTTTCGTACACGTAACAGTCAACATTGCGAAAAATTGGTTAGCTATAAATCCATTAATACAAGAATAACCAGATCTCAGACATCATTTTTCAATCAGCGAGATAGACATTGACACAAAAACAGACACACACAAAGACACACACACACACACTTACTAATTATTCCAAACAATAAACAGACGTAAAACCGAATCAGTTTAGTTGCAAACCCACATAATCATATATATAAATTATACATTACAAAGTGAAGTTTATTAGTTTCGATATAAGTGGCCAATATCCACTTTGTTATTAATGAGTATTTTCTTTTTAATAAGAAGTATAGATTGTAATATTCAAAGGCAATAGAGAAAAAAATATGTTCATTGTACCCTTCCTGTGTGCAAAAACAAAAATAAATTTTATCAGATAAAAGAAACGTTTCTTTCACTTTGTCTTTTCAAATATCTACTAATGAACATATCTTTATATATAAATTGGAAAGAAAAACAAGATAGAAATATGTAAACATAGAGAGAGTGAAAAACGGAAACCGATCAATTGCGTGAGTCACATCCAGTTCAAGCTCAATGCTTGTACGTGCTTCCGGCTGTTGGATTTATGCAAGCATTGAGCTTAAACTGGATGTGACGCACGCAATTGATTGGTTTTCGTTTTTCACACTCTTTCTATGTTCACATATTTCTATCTTGTTTTGCTTTCCAATTTATATATAAATATATGTTCATTAGTAGATAATTTAGAAGACAATGCGAAGCAAACTTTTATTATATCTGATAAAATTTCTTTTTGCTTTTGCACACAGGAAGGGTACAATGAATTTTATTAAAGCTCGCATTTCAAAAGAATATATATAATTGGTTCTATATGTTGGTAGACTTAGGATCATGCATATTATTAGTTATTTTATATATTTGTAAATGCTATCTCTTATATTCTCTCTGTGTTTGTTTTTTTAGTCTTCAATTTTTATTGTAATTACCTTGACATCATAAACATAGTTATACTAAAATCGTTTAGATGATTTCTCTTTCCCACTCGTCACATTTACATTATGCACACTTGATTGTATTGTAACACGCGGCTCCGTGTTACAACCCAACGAAGGTCAATTTATACAAACGCTGTGCTCTTTAAGGTCAAATATTCTAACTCTGTCCTTAAACAATATTTCTCTTAGCTGTGATTTTAGGAACAATCTTTTTTAGTCTCAAGCAGTTTTAATCGATATTTCTTGAACTGCAATTTTATTTGTAATTAATAGTGTTTTATAAAATAGACAGAACCGCGCGCGATCCGAGAGGATCACGCGGTGGACTATTGTATCACAGTGAATTTATCTCACTTTATTATAGTATTCATTACTATGAAAATGATTGATTGTTTACTAAAGAAAGCAAAGAACGATAAATTTGTGAGTTGTTTGTCATTTAAATTTTAAACGTTTTCCATGGTCAATTTTAGTGATAACTTTCAAGCTTAACCCCATCAACATCATCATGTATTCATAAAAGTCGTTAAACGGTTTACACAAACCATGTTCCTTTATAAACATAAATAATTTTACTAGACTCATATTATCATGTATCTTAATCGTCTGACTACTCATTACAATCCAGACATTTGTGTAACAATAACCACTTGTGTATAAAACATTTTACTTTATAACCATAAATCATTTTACTATGTTCATATTATCATGTATTTTCAATCATATGACTATATTCATGCCAATCCAGATATTTGTATAAATATTTCTGCTTTATAGACATAAATCACTTTATATTTATATGTGCTACATTGTGTGGAATATATACATGAAACCTTTCTTCGGCTTTCTAATATTAACCATCTGAAAAGGAACAGACTGATTGGATGCTCGTGTAGTAATAATAGGAACCATTGATAAGTAGTAGGGGTACAAAATCAGGAACGAGATAACTACAGCGAAAAGTACTCCTACAATATTTGCATTTCGAGAATTTCAGATTGTTGCAACTAAACTGGAAGAGTGGGTTGTGTCTAACATTTACAGGATGAGTGTATATATGAATATTGAGTTTTAGTTACGCCTTTGATTTTAACCGTTAGAGAGTCGAAAATTAAAATATACAGAGACCTGTTATGCACGAGGTTATCACATTTGCCTAAAACTAGTGGTTCCAGCATTGTACTGTGTTATAATACAAGTAACAAAATGTTGCCTGTCAGTCAAGTGTAGATTGTACCTCTTTTCTGTTGGACAGTGCAAATGACGTGAATCCTTCTGAGTGAGGGGACGAATTACCACACAACCATCTCGAAGACTAAACTCCTATTTGGAAACGAGGATTAATTTGGTTTTTGTTGAACTGATAGTGCATATCTACAACCCACGACAGTAAATGGGGGATAAATTAAATGGAAATAATGATTTCGACCATACACAACTTCGAAAACTGACAATTCTGGAAGAATTCTTCAGCCTAATATAAGAATGAATGTCAAAGTTCAAAATTTATTCGCATAAATTCATGCGATCCTTCTCCTAGAAATCTGACTGCGGTGAGTGAAATAGAACTTACCTCCATTGGTATCCGATAATATTCTTTCTGGCAATCTAAAGCTTAATAAATCTCATATAGCATTATGTCTAAGAGCAGTGTTTTCTGGTTAGGTATAGAATATAAATTACAGTTAATCATAAAGTTTATTTGGTGAACATTTTCACAAATCCTTCATTGTTACAGTTCACATCTTGGAACCACCACCATCAGAGTGCAAATTAAGATTTTGTCCACCTACAAATTTTCTCTTCGTGCAATTGATGAAATTCGACACGATAAACTTGTTGTTTGTGTTGTGCAAGAGATAGGACCAGGATGAACAAGGCAATGCAGTTGTCAACTATATTGTTGATCCACTCCCGACTTCAACTCATTTCTATTGTTACTAGAAGGTTGAAAAACTACAAGGTGTTTCTCAATAATTTCGGAAAAAACTTCTAAAACTGCTGGACATGGTAGGCAAACTGATCTAAACACTGATTTTCCATATTCAATATTTGCAAACGCCCCCGTGCCATCTCCATTGGTCCTGGTTTTGGGATTTAATGATTTAAATGTGTTAGATAATCAATCCCAATGACATGGTCCTTCAAGTCGCCTACCAGAAAATTACATTTAAAGCAAAATTTCTCTCCCAAAGTTACTGACCGATTTTCATCGCTTTCAGTTCTATCGGACTACCATTGGCTGTCCATAGATGATTATCAAATGTGGCAAATCTGCTTCCACCACATCTGACCTAACTATGCTTACTTCAGCACCAATATCAATTATGTATTCCAGATCACTTAATTCATCTGGAATGATGAATTTGGTGCTGGAATGCACGAAAACATTCTCAAAAACCCCACTAAAGCAGCATATAACCTATTTGCACATTGATTTTGCCTTGAGTATGCTTTTTATAGACACATCGATGAACCTTTGCAATGTAATACCACTACGGCTCTAAAAGCGGGAGTTCTACATATTTTCGGTGATAAATGTTTCTAAACCGGTTTGGTGCTGCATTTAAATTTTCGTCGAACTAAATGCGGAAAGATATAGATTTCTCCATGGCATTTAGCACTCCCCCATATTAACAATGAGCCTTGCATCATCTGCGTGGCCCTTTAGTCAGTTGCACGAGCAGCACCCTCGACACCTTAATACCAAATTCTGGCCTCAAGATTGCAATCTATTCATCGTTCTATCTTCAACTTGGCGTTTGATATAAATAACTAACTATCGTATGTCTCGCAAATCGTCTTGAACGATCAGTAGTATTCTGTATTGTCTCTGATTTGCTGCACCATAACTCAATCTGCTATCACAAATTGTACCTATGCTTCTTAAAGTCTGCACACGCTGTCTTAACCCTCTAAGAATAAGTGGTCATTCAACCACCTTTAGTATGGCTCTAACCCAGGCTGGTAGCTCAGTTGTAAAAATAGAAATCACTACATTATGAAATGTCTTCGATCGAAAAGCTTTAGCACACAGATGTTCATAATGTTCAGAATAAAGTTGGTGCCTATTTTACTCTAGGCGCAACAACTCGAAAATTTGTGCAGAACTTCCCGGATGATATTTTTTACCAAAATGTTATCTCCGAAACCAAATATAATGGTCCTATAGATTTCTGTTATAACCCTCCATGACCCAATAAATTGATGTAATGAGGCCACAATATGATAAAATTTAAAAAGCATTTTGGCAATTGCGAACAACAATGAATGTTTTTTCGATTTATACGGCGTAAGTTTCATGAAATTTCGAAAAACGCTGCCTCCATAATTTACAATTTCTTAATAAATTAAATAGTGAGAGCTCCAAAGATGCCAAGTCTATGTCAGTCTTGATGTGGCTGTAGGAGTCTGGTGTTTGCTGATCGTTATATGAGCTAGAGTTTATTGAATTCATATTTCCCTGCGACGTTACGAAAAGGGTTAAATAAGAGTTCGGCGAAAGCAGTTAATGTGGTTGGCCCTTAACTGGCTGAGGGAGACATTCACGGACAAATTTCGTGAGAGATTGTGCGTGTGGATGTCCTGAAGTCCTTATAAGCAGTTGCTCTTGTGTCCTGGTCATTGGCAGGTGATCCTTTGAGTAGATGCAATCAAACTAATAGAGTTAACTAAGAAGGATTGTTAGATGCTGTTTTCTTGACTAGTCCTGCTGAAGGTATGTGGCTCTAACGAAATGGCTAGCACACGTAGAAATGCGATTATTAGATGATTGATAACCTATGACTGGATGTGCAGCATCAATATCATTGGCGTGACTGAAGCCTATTCGATTTAGATTCACAGCATGGTAAACGCAAACAGAAAAGTCGGCGTTAATAGCGTACCAGAGAATGCGACATCAATGACACGTAGCGAGCAGAATAGAATGTGTTGCATTATAATTGCATCGCGCTTATATAGATTTGAAGTCGCCAAAAATTGGTCAACGGTAATTTGTGCGTTCTCACTGGTCCATCGAATTAAATTTTGAATTTAATCTGAACAATATGTCGGCGAATTAATTTGAGCCGTTAAATCATATTCCTCACTGAGACAACGAAAAAAAGAAAAAACCTCCTACCGAGGCCTGATTAGTACTGCATGGCAGAGTTCTAACTCAGTTAAAAACTGGTTATTATTCTACCCATCAGTTAACCAAATATATATCGAATGCTGGGCTGGTTCATTCTCGTTAGTTACTACTAATTTCTACAAAAATTGTTAGAAATAGAGATCGATCATACTCCGTGGAGCAAAATAGAGCAATGTGATAGGTTTGAGAGCCACAGCGTGAAATTTGTAATGTTGGTTACAATTGGAGGTGCCGGGTTTAATTTGCAACCTGTGCAGGTTGGATTGCTGTCAATGACTGGTCCATATGATCGAAGGAGCTGGTGTGCTGGACGTTGTCATCCATGATATTTGCCAATGAATGTAAACTGCGTAACTGATGAATCTGCAGTATGCATGGTAATATACTTTGATTTATAACTAGTGACTGCTTAGTTTTGTTACACAAAGCGTTAGCTCTAAGCAGCTGGTCACATCAAAATAGCACATGTGGGCTCGAGGGTGAGCCATACGGTGCAACACTATGATGTATAAAAGTCCAAGAAAATCAAATGTTAAGAACAAAAGTGAACTCGAACATTGCCGCAGAAATGGCATAATATCGAAAAACGCTTTACAATCGCCACAAATTTGTTAACTAAGAACAGCTGGTTATACTACGTGAGACAAGTGAGTGTGAAAAAATGAATCACGTGAATCAAAGGTGATCACATCACGCGAAGTAGCGCGCAAGTGGCACAGTAAAAATAGCATGCAATACGTAGAAAAGCGAACAATTATTGGGAAACCTCAGTTTATTTATTACATGTTATGATAAGCACTTTATTGCTTGGTAGAATTAGTAGGCACTTAGTGCCTAATACTCTTACAGAATGTTTGATATAATCAGGATCGGTCGGTTCGATAAAGCCTTCAAACTTTTTATGCTTACCGAATTAGGTAACTAACCTTGTATGATAATGAAATATTTATACTGTCCGAACAAAATAGGGTAGTGACCGCAATACCTAGATTGTAAAGGTGCGTTTCAAACGAGTAATTTCTTGCAACTATGGAGCTGCTAATGAACGAACACTGGCCGAGGAGCTTGTCTCGGCTGTTGGACAGACACGTTAATTAAATGACGTAGAAGGCGAGAAGCTACGATTTTTTGGTTATTCTTTGCGAATAGTAAACTAAGCTTACTAGGCAGGTGTAGGTTCATGCCATACATCAATTGAGAAGCAGAAGTTCTAACAGTTTTGTGTATGCGGGAACGCATAGCGAGTAGGACACAACGTAATGCATTGATCCGGTTGTCATTACTACAAAAGTTTGCTAAAGCTGCTTTGAGTTCCCAATGCATTTTCACTACCATACTGTTAAATTATTTGTAGTAGGCTGTAGTCTGGCGTAAAGTGCATCCCTGGAACCGCAAGGTAGTTTTGAAACGATCGGATAACGATCATGTAATTCTATCAGTAATGACCTCGTTGTGAACACCATAATACGCTTTTCATTCATAAATAAAACCATTATTGACTTCATCTGCAGAAATTGTTCAACGAGTTAAAACCACAGGTCGTCAGGTAATGCTATCAATCGTAGTTAAAAGGTAGCTAACGCCTTGAAACCGAGGTAGATGAATTATGTCAATGTGGACAATGGCTAGGTGTGAAGTATTTTGAAAATGATCCAACTTAGAAACAGTGTACTGGTTAATTTTATTCTTCTGACATATCGTACATTCGGAGAATCATCGATTAGCATTAGTCTATGACCCCAGAAACGATCTGTAAAATGTTTGACAGTCGCCTTACACTGTGGGTAAGAAATAGAATGAATGGAATCTAAATCTTTCTCTAAGGACTGGTGGACCGAACCGATTTGTGGGGCTGCGTACTCATGAAGTAGAAATGGGTAAACATTATCAGGTAAATGATCTATTCCCTGTCGCGCAACATGTTTCTTTTAAAGATTATCAGAGTCGGAATTCAAAATTGCTGGGATGACGAGTCACTGATCTTCGAATATTAATGTCACCGCGCTGTTTTGTTTGTCGGAGGGATGATGTTATTACAGGTTCACTGAAAGTCACGATGTTGACTGAGAATGACGAAAGCAAATGTGGTTGGAAAGTGCGTCTACAATAATGTTTTATTAGCCATTTACATGAAAAAATGTCGAATTACAATTAACACAGACGTGGCAGCTGTATCTTTTATTCTAGCAATGTAATTTCCGACATTTGAAGTTGCATTTTGAATTACGTTCAATAATGGTACAAGATATGTTAAAAGACAAATATGCTACTGCCTATGATGCTAATGAAATGGCGCGCTGCCTCAAAGTTGGCAAGGAATTCTTGATCGAAAGTATCATATATTGTTTCTATTGGTTGTAGAGTACGCGTGTAAAATTTAATACGTTTCCAAACTTCATCGGTCTCTTGTTTCAAGGCGGCCCCGATTGCAAATTTAGAAGATCAGTTGTGATTTGATAAGATCGTTAATAGTCTGGTTGTGTTAGTATTTGTGGCATTTGCTAACGAGTTGATGACAAAACGAAGTAATTCTTCATCTTCAGACGACCAATAAATAATGGAGTTTCTGCTAAGTTCTTATCAATTCAGCAGATGCTTACATAATGGATAATGTTGTATTGATTATCCGGGAAGTTATGTGCAATTGTAGTTGACGACTTCCACCATTTTCTATAATTCCTTCAATGTCTTGAATGACGCAATACTCTTGATTAAATTGGTCTTAAACGGCAATGGTTGTATAAATTGAGGTGTTATACAAAGCCTTATGAAATCCACGGACGTAGCTACAATTTACGTTTGGAAATATGGTTCAATCGGAAATTTGTAAAACTGATAAATTAAAGCGACAAACCGAGAACGCGAATCGCAGAGAACCACCTGTGCAACCAATGTTCGTTTAATCAAGATTTTTGTTTGCATTATGTAATTATTTAAGAAATATCTGCAGGAATAAGCAATTTGGTAATTGTATCACCAATATTTTGGAGAATTTCGGCAAAATTTTCTAGGGAATCTCAACTGTCTTTTGTAATGTTCTAGATGGTGTTGATCCACGATGTTATTAGCTTTTGATGTGTCTATGACGTATTTTTCAAAGATTTTAGTCAAACCTACAATAGATCTTAATAAAGATATTAGATTAACGTCATCAGATGTGAGACTGTCAGATAGACACTGAGCTAATTTATATTTCAGTGTATTTATGTTCTTGAATAACTTAAAGAACATTAAAATGCGTACAATAAAAACGCCTAAATGGACTTAAACTAAAAAATTCTAAACATACATGCCCGGTATGTTGTGATTCTAAGAACAATGCGCTTACTAAATTCTTCTCACACTTTTTGAACTGAACAGTGGTCGCTGATAAATTCCAAGAACAGTTACAAAAGCACGTAGACGAGAAAAACTTTTAATCGTTTGAACCACGGAATTCTTTGACATTGAAATACCCAAAACTTGTGTCAAAGATTAAATAGGATGGATCCTTTGATAAAATTTCGAGAATTTTATATGGTGACGTCGGTTGTTTAACGTACATCAAAACTCAGGTCCAATAATATTTTAGTTGAGTAGTTCGCTTACTAATTCTTATTATCCAAAATTGTTTGGCCAGTACGTTCTAACAGTGGAAACACTCTCGAACATGCCGCAGTCGCTAATGTAACCTTGCGGCTAATGTAGTACCTTGCCAGGTTACTAAGAAGACAAAATATGGATTCGGATAGAGCAGTTATTGTGAGTGGTTCCTAACAGGGCCAGGGAGAAATCAATCGGCAAATGCCGTGAGAAATTTTGTGTGTCAGCAGCATAATTCACTATATCAGTGCCTAGTCCAAAGATCCTGGATTTAGGATCCAACCCGAGGTTGAATTGGATAAAAGAAACCATACAAATGATGTTATTTTTTATGCCATCGACCATAAAATTCCTCGTGAATGGTGATTTCTGCCCAATACCACTAACAATATTTTAACGTCCTTAGCCTCAATTATACTTTTATTAGCAGCCCATGGTAGATGACTAAATGTGGCGATAACAATTTCCACCACATCGGATCGAACAATGCTCATTTCTGCACACGTGTTTATCTAAAATTTTAAACCAATCAGTTCATCTCTTATGACGAACTTGTTAGTGCTATAGCCATAAGCCTCATCGATATTTCCTTCCAGCCAAAATCTAAAAGATTTACGTACTGCACTATTGCGCATATATTCCATCAATTTTGATGATTTGAGAATGCCTCATTTATGCATTGATAGGAGCCTCGCATGCGCAATCCAACTACGGCTCCTACTAGCAGGGGTTCAACTAGTTTTCCGGCGAGATTCGCTGGGCCGAGTTACTACCATTTCAACGTTCCTCCTTTGCTTTTACACTTCCCAGGCTCAGCATATTTTTGAGACGAAATGCACCACTAGCATGAGCTTAGAACACTCACGCGATTAGCTTCCCCGATGCTTGGAAGTTTTCATTTGACCCCGAGAATTTGCCCTACCTCTGCTGAAACATTCCACCTTGGTTTTTCATCCAAATCACATCCCATCAACAGGTAGTTAATTCATTCACTAAGGTCAAAAGTCTACCTCAGAGAGGTCTGGGTTGCTGTTCAAGATGTGAGTCTGTTGTTGCAGCATACACCTTAGATTCCTTCCAGCGATACACTTAATCAAACCCTTTGATCTTCTTTGGTCACACTAGTTTCAGTGTATCATAGACATCCAGAGTGTCTCTTAATTTAGAATTGAATTCTGCCTCAAATATACAATTGACAAGTTCTTGGGAAATGTCAAGCCCAATGAATTTCAATACTAATCTGTCATAAAATTCGGATGGAAGTTTCTTTTCCATATTTCCTTGACGTAATAAGTCAGTCATTTGTTCTAAACTTAAAGTAGGTTCGGTCATACTTTTTAGTTTAAAATAAAATTTTGTTTCGTCGACCCATTTATATTGGTCTGTAGATGATGAGTATTATACGGCTTTCTATAAAATTTCTAAAAATACCACAGTTACTTAAAATCTTCGACAATATTCACAAGGGAAAATGAAGAATTTTTAATATATTTTATTAAAAACGAAACCTTGTTTTATTAAACCAGCGGTAATATCAATTGTCGAAAATTAAATATTGATTTATTTTTCCATGAGGAGATAATTAATCTTCATCAAGTTAATTGAATATTCTAGAAGTAAATATTTTCACCACAGCAGGTAGCACGTTATTGGTTATTGATCCGGTAAGATTGCGGGCTCAATTAATAATCCAGTGTCAGTCAATATATTTTGCATATTAATTTATAAAATCTCAAAACTATTCATTGTACCCTTCCTATGTGCAAAAAAAAAGAAATTTTATCAGATATAAGAAAATTTTCTTTCGCATGGTCTTCTCAAATATCTACTCATGAACATATCTTTATATATTTAAATTGGAAAGCAAAACAAGATAGAAATATGTGAACAAAGAGAATGTGAAAAATAGAAACCAATCAAATTGCGTGCGTCACATCCAGTTCTAGCTCAATGCTTGTACGTGCTTCTTCTGCTTACATAAATCCGGCTGCAATTTTTTTATCCATAAGGCTTCGTATGTGGCTAGCTCTCTTTTGTTTTTGCATTTAGTAATTACTTTGAATGCTACGTCTGGAGAACATGTGTGCGATGTTTCTGTTATGTATTGCGCAATAGCAGACGTGTATTCACCATTTGATTTAAAACAGGCGTTTAAGTTGCAATGTTCTCTCATTCGAGTAATTAACCGTCTTGTCGATCGGCCTACGTAAGTTGATCGACAACTTGCGCATGTATATTGGTAAATAATATTTGATATCGACATTAACGGCTGTTTCTCTTTGATTGCTGGTAAAGTCAAGTGTGTTACCCTAAATAACACTCGTAGTTTAGCTGCATTAAATGTGCGTGTTAATGCTGCTTCAACTTTCTTAACATTAACACGCACATTTAATACAGCCAAACTACGAGTGTTATGTAGGGTAATTTTTTTTAAAGTTCGCATTTCAAAAGAATCTCAAAAATATATTTTGGCCCGATTTAATTATAATATTTTAAAAATGTATAAGGTGATTTGTTCAGAGTCAAGGCCTGGTATCGGTAAACGAGTTGTCGTGCAACACTTTGCCATAAAATATGAGTGTTGCGAATTGAAACGTTTTTAAAAGATAATTTTATATAAAGTTACTGCTATAACGCCTAAAATTAATTCGCCGATATTTTTCAAAAAATTCCAAATTTAATATACTGAACCATTGAGAAAGCACGCTTACCGTTGACCAATTACGTGCCACTTGACATCTATATAAGCGCGCTGCAATTACCACGCAACAAATTCTGCTCGGCTCGCTACCTGTATGTGCTTTCGTCTTCTCTGCTGCACTCACCATTTACGCAGGCTGGCCTATTTGAGTTTACCACGCTATGTCACTAATTCGACTAGTCTTATGGCGCGACATTTTTATTGTTAGTTCGCATCCAGTCATGCCTAATCTATCATCTACTAATCAGATTTCTACATGTACCGGCTGCTGACTTCACCTATATTATCAATAATAATAATTATCAATATTTCCGAAGTCACGAGTTCATTTGTGCAGTTAAAACTCTTACTTAGTTTTCCAATACGTCATGAGCTATATTGTTCAACTTAACACAAATGCTTTATTTTTAATCAATTATTTCTAGGATTTTGCACGTTTAACGAGGATCGATTAGGTAAATAAAAAAAACAAATAGTTATTACTTTATGTTCACTTCTGCGGCTCGAAGGCTGCTTCCATCATTATGCTGAGCGATTATATATAATAGGTGATCTTCTGTTGATAGGACCGTTGGTGCGTTCACTATGTAGAAGTTAGCTATTGCTACATCTCCACCCCCCGCCACTCAGGAGTTAGCCTTGGAGACCTACTTAAACGATCAAGTACGACCAATTGTGGTCCATAAGGCATGTTAACGACAGCTGAATTAAGCTGTGAATCTGACCGCTTCACACGATACGGGCCATAATTGACACTCTATAGTGCTATGGGCTCACCCTGCGCGACCATAACATAGTTGCCTTCACTTAGTCGAGCTCGTGTAGATCGTCTTACATAGGCTTGTCAATGTGTGGCGCCTTCAAGTTCAGTTAATTGTTTTAGGTGCTCCCGGATATCCGCTATGTTTCACCTGGCATTCTAATATGCCTCCCATAGACCATGGTTGTTGGAGCAAATCATATAGCCTTTGATACTGTAAATCGTATTTCCCGCTCTACCAAATGTCATTTGTCTCTCCGGGCTTTCGTGAGACCAACATCGCAATACCTATTTAATCGTTCGACGTGCTCGTTCAGTCGTCGCGTTTGTCTTCGGTTGGTAAGTGACTGCGCGGATTTGTTTTATGTCAAGGTCTTTGCACTACTGATTAAATTTTATTTACTTGAACTGTGCATCTTGGTCTTCAACAAAAATTAAGTTGTATCAAATCGACTGAGCCAGTACTCTTCTAAGCACTTTATTATATTCTTTTTTGAATTTATCTTCAGAGGTAAAACTCAACCCATAGGGTAAACTTATCGACCATGGAAAACACATAGACTACTGCAAAATCGGCTGCCGGTAGTGAACCTACCAGTTCGATATGCAAAACCTGATTTTGCGCAGTGGCATTGAAAGAAATCAGGGTGACTGATTTTCATTTCTGTGGCTAACAACGCTGACAGGTTAACAATAGCTAGAAATTACTTTGAACATGTCAAGTCAATACAATCGCGACTGCAATGTCTCATTGAGTCGCTCGTCGCCAAAATGTTTTAACGTTTTATGCCAGAAGGCCATAAATTATGTTTGTCATGACTTCCGCACAAACCATTTTATTTTTTGTCATTTTTTTTGTTCCAATAGGCCGTTTTGCATGCTCAACACGTTATATGGTGCGGACACCACTGTACCGTGTTTTAACTGATTAACTATTTACTCGTACGTGGCATCAATTCCCTGGTCTTCAAAGACATTGTTAAGTAGCCAAACCTCGCACAGTGTAAATTCTGCTGAGCGCACTGTCTGCTGCATTTTCGATACCGGCTCTATGATGAATTGATACATCGTATTCCTCGAGCTCTTCAAAGGCTCACTGTATTCGCTTCTTCTCAATACCCAGTGAACTCAAATACATTAGTGCTGTGGTCGATAAAGATGTCTATATGTCCACCGATGAAAAATACCTAACCTTTCGTAGTGTCCTTTGTACTGCCAGTAATTCCGTTTCTGTGAGGGTATAGTGTTTCCGCCTTAGTGAGTATGCGACTTATAAATTACGCCGAACGTCCGCCCGCTTGTAACGCTGCTCTTATGCCAATAACAGACGCGTCTGTAACAATTGGCATACTACCTACTGGGAATGTCAAAATATTTGCGTCTATTAATTTATGTTTATATTGGATAAACGCTTCTTGAGCCTCATCCGTCCAACGAAACGGTATATTGGCACTAGATAATTTAGACGTGTTGTTGAGTAACTGCCATCCTTACGAGATATGGTCTATAGAAATTCATCATACTAATAAACTGGTGCAATTATTTTTTAGCAGTAGGCACCGGTAGTTTTTGATAGGCTGTACATTAGAATCTAATTGCATACATCCCTCCGCAGAGACCGTGAACCCCAGGAACCATACTTGCCGACCTATCTGAACATTTTGTTGATTGAAATATAAACCTCATTCTACGGGTTTGGACAACCTTTTCTGCAGTCTAATACGTAATTGGTGATCAATAGTGGTCCATATGATAAAATCGTCAACGTAAGCTGTTGTATAGGGTAAGTCAGATACGAAAGAGTCCATCATTCTTTGGAAAACTTTTGGTGCTTACTTAAGACCAAATGGTACCCGAGTGAATTGGATATGACCTTGGGGTGCCTGCACTGTTAACTTTCATCAGTCTATGGGCCGATCGCTAATTTAACAAAATTCGTGTTTAAGGTCAAGTAAGGCAAACCATTTTCCTCACGTTAGATGTAGGAACAGATGACGCAGAGCCGGCATGAGATACGAGTCAGATTTATTTACCGAGTTTAATTGCCAGAAATCAGCTACCGGTTGTAACGAACCATCCTTTTTCGTAATTTAAAGCATGGTAGCTCAAAAAACAAATGATGATGGTTCAAGAAAACCGACCTCTGTCATCTGTTGTGTTGCACGAGTCGCTGCTGCTAATTGTTTTTAAGTAGCGCCATTTATTTTCGGTGGTTCGTAACATTCATTTAATTCTAGCCATAGTTTCAAGAGTTCAACCATCTCGTCTGGATATTTGCTGTAATCAGGACGTTTGAATATAGTGTTGTATTGGGTGTGAAACTCATTCTACCACCCGGGCATACAGCTGGTCTCCTCCTCCAACTTAAGGATACATATCGAATTTATCGAATTCATGCTTTCCGGCCTTGAGAAGCATATACGATTTAGCCTACTTTCTAATAAAATCAAGTCCTTATAGGGGCGTTTGAGTATTTGCTAAAACAAAATACATATGGTATATATTTTCATTTATCAATAACTTCCTGTTCCATTCGCCCGGAAACACCATCGACGCGCATGATACCTGACACAAAATTGCTTGCGTACATTTTACGCTATTTAAAGGCCAAAACATTGGTAATACCGACTTTTCAGCTCCAATATCCAATGGCATTTTAGTGGCTGCCCGGTGATGAGTAGTAAAAACTTAACTAAAATAAAAATCCTTACATGTGTCAACGTTTCCCATACTTCTTTTTCTTCGAAGTCCATCTGATGCTGAACACTTTTTAGGTTGCCCTCTTGGTATTCTCTCGATCTATAAATCTGAGTCTCAATAAGATTTATATTTTGAAAATTATCTCGATTATAATCATTGGTGAGATGTTGGACCCTATTTCCCCATTGACCTAGACGTTCTCTAAGAGAACTATACTGATTTTGCTGTCCCTTAGACGATCTATCGTCGCCGTCTGTCCCGTATTTGCTAATTTTGCAACAATGAATTCCAGTGAAGTAAGTTGTTACTGACGGATTTTGTAACGGGACCCATGCGTGGAGTCACAGCTGCCAATTTGTTGGTGATCATGGCCGAATTTTGAAGAGCCTGAGTTCTTTCTTCCAGGCCTCGATGAGCACTCGATATTGCGCCATATCTGGAAAGATCCAGCAGCATAAAGATGATGGCCTCATGCGATTGCAACCCAGGCAATGACTCATTGAGCTTGAACGACCACAGCTTGGTGCATGCCATGGTATCAGGGTGCATCTCACCAAGTAATGGATTTATTCTATACAATTCTTTAAAATATTCATGAGGTTTGACTCGTAAGTGATCCAACACTCGTCTTCTATATTCTTCATATGTCAGGTCGAAAGGAAATTCTAACTGGACCCCAACTGTCCCGTCAATTAAATCCTGGAGAGCCACGCGCATAATTGTTGCTTCAAATAAAAATTCCTGCGCACGAACTGGGACCTCAAATTTTTAGAACTGAAAAAGTGGCCTTTCAACATTTAAGGATGTAAGCATTGGTTTAAATTCTCATGACAGTCGGAAAAACCTCGTCAATTTGGATGAAGAAACAGGTATATTTCTGTCTGCTCCCTCTTGGGCACAGTCACCACTATTGACTTCAGATATATTGGTTAAAGCGGTTATGCGGATTCCCTCAGAATTTTTTAGTGTGTCATCCAGGCGAGGCCTAATTATCCCTATCTCCGCAGTCAAGGTGTTCATTTGTGCAGTTAATACTCTTACTAAGTTTTCCAATCCGTCAGAAGTCATATAGTTTAACTTAACATATTTTTATTGGACTTTTCTCGTATAAATCAGGCACATTTAGTAAAAACATAAACAGAAATATTTATTATTTTATGTTCACCTATGTGGCTCGAAGACTGCATCCATCATTGTGTGGATGGCTTTTGCATAATACGTGGGTTTCTGCGATAACTTTCTGTTGGACTCATACAAGAGCTAAATAGGACCATTGGTGGGTCCTCGATATCAAGGTGGCTATTACTACACCAGCCATCCCCGTGATACCACAGACCTTCAACAAAACTAGTTTAGGCAATTTAGCAACAAATGACACATTTTGCTTTGACAATTATACTTGTTTACGTATATTAGCTCAAATGATCTCCAACTAACGAACAGGACACAAGGAGTCAGTGACTAGAAAAATTTCTAGTCATCTACACTCAACTAATACACAGTAAATTTCACGGCATTCGCCGATGAATATCTTTCAGGCCATCAACAGTAAATACTCCCTGAGAATTCTTGTTTTGTCTTACTTGTAATGCTACACGGTAGTCTAGCCGGGGCGTTACATTGACAACCGTGCCATAATTGAAGAGCAGTGAAACTGTTGTGACTTGATAACTTACTTGTTGCTAGTTTCCTTCCTTGGCTGACCACAAGAAACAACAAAGGACCAGTGCATATTCTTCACGCT
Source organism: Eudiplozoon nipponicum (assembly GCA_029291075.1). NCBI lineage: Eukaryota > Metazoa > Platyhelminthes > Monogenea > Mazocraeidea > Diplozoidae > Eudiplozoon > Eudiplozoon nipponicum. Next base: position 92,141 of record JAQBSW010001660.1, read on the forward strand.
CAAAAGAGATTATCAACATTCCAACGCCTATTGCTGCAGTATTCCTTTCGATCGAGTAGACTAAACCTCGAAGTCCGAAAACCGATAATGTCACTTTCAATTACAAGCCCACTTGCCTATATCATCCGGCCAAACAACCTTAAGAAATTTCGCATGTTATAATTATTAAAATCAGAGAAGAATTTATCATAGGCACAGGTGCATCAGTTTCTGTTCTCAAGAATGATTCAATAGCTGATATGACTTCATGTGTTCAACTCGCAAGGCTTCTGTGTAGCCCATTCCCATTTATAGTTGACAGTATCGCTCTCCTATAATAGGGTGCGACCTAAATTTCCTCACAACTGCATCGCTACCAAGGTCTCGCACGACGTAATAGGCCTTGCTTTTCTGTTAAGATAACGGCTCTTTTTTGATCTTGCTAATCAAACGTTTTTACATAATGGTACACTCGAATTATATTTTAATTTTTCCTATATCGATGATGAATCTCTAACTTTTTATATAATCGCTTATTGTACAAATGCGATTTATTTATAAGACCGTTCTTTTTTCTATAGCATAATAATTATTACAGCAGAATTTTCAGATGTTGATATATTGTACATAATAACTAGAGAGAACTACTTATCTATATGAGACTAATTGCACATGTTTATATGATGTGATATCTTTTTCTGTATTGTACATTTTCCAATATTGTTATCTATTTGATGGAATATGTGTGGTTTAAATCCAAATAAATATATTCTATTTAATTCTATCATTTACCACTCCACCGGACTTAAGCAAAGTATCTGGACACTTGCCTTAGAACGTTTGGAGTTACAGGTTAACAGGGAACTCCAGTTTATACTTCGACAGAAATATTAACAGCTTTATGAGAACACAAGTCGTGTGCGATCTTAGAAAATCAGAGCTTCGTGTCTCCAAAACGATGCACCACATAATCCCAACAGTTCAACCTATCACATTTAAGAAGAGACCACTATTCCAAGATATACTGAAAGCTGCCCAAGAAGAGTTTTCAAAATATTTGAAGAGAGAAACATCAGACAATCAAACGCTTATTGACATGACCATTACTCATTTTCTATAAATCAAACGGATAATACAGAGCCTTTGGAGATTATCGTAAACCCAATTCTGTGAAGAAATCCAATGCATACACTATTACAAATATAAACACGGCATGAAAATCTCAGTGGTAATAATTAATTTTAGTGATTGACATCAGAAAAGCCTACTAGCTTATTCCGATAGCTCAAGAAGATATAGAGAAAACTACTGTTATCACTCCTTACGGCCTTTTTCAATACCGGACATTTCATTTGGTATCAAGTGTGCCACTCAGACATTTCCAAGGCTCATGGACGTCATATTCCACGATGACGTCGAATACTCTATGCCATATCTTGATGACAATGGATGTTATTCATGACCTAGGATCTCAATTCGAGAATCTTAGCAGATCAAAAACTCAAGATCAATTGTGACAAAAAACAAATTGCAACTACATCCGTGGATGTCCTAGGGCATCGTATTACAAGTCAATGTTTACTACCGTTGCCATCTAAGATAAATACATTTAAGATTATTGTGTCATCCAACAATTTGAAGGAATTACACAAAATATTGCAAGTTCTCATCTACTATCGCAAGTTCCTTCCCAGTCTATCAAAACAACTATGTTCTTTATGAAGGTATCTACGGAATCGAAAAGGACAAAGAAGATGTTAATATTTCTTGTTTGTCTGATGATAAGTAATCAGTATGCCATGCCATCAACTCGTTAGCACATACCACTATGCTAATACATTCAAACAACCAACGACCCGTTCTACTCACAACTGATGCTCTGAATTTGAAATTTGGGTTGCGTTGAAACAAGAGATCGACAGATTTCGGCAGCCTAATATTTTTTACTCGTGTACTCTCCAACGAGTAGAAATTAGTTATGAAACTTTCGGTCGAGAACTCCTCGCCATACATGACGCAGTGCGCCATTTCAGTAACATCATAGGGACTAGCAGATTTGTTGTTTTTACAGATCATGCACCGTTAGTTAGCGTACTTTAAAATGCAAATTGAACTGCCTAAAATTACCCTGCTAGAGTAGAAGGAATTCTGTTTCTTCTGGGTGAATAACAATTCGGCAATTTTTATATGAAAGGCGAACAAACATTATTGGTTTTGCCATTCTCTTTCAACTCCGTGCCTTTCCATGAGCCTACATTAACACCATTCCTGTACAAACAGAATAAAGCGGCAACACACATATTCAAAGTTCAATAGCTCGTCATCTCACAAAGTTCGTATGCCTAATCTGGGATTTTTACCTATTGTCTACTTCTCGGGTAGACAGCCCCACAAGCCAGTTATGCCTACTAAACTCCGGAGGAATGTTTCAATTCCATTCACTCCATTTCTCACCCGGGTAGTAAGCCGCCTGTCAAAATTATTACAGATAGTTTTTGGAGCAATGTACTCAGGCAGAATACTAAGAAATGGGTCTCTAAGTGTGCTGTATGGCAAAAGAATAAAATCACCTGGCACACTCATTCTAAGTATGAACATTTCCATACAGCTTTACACCTAGCCAATGTCTACAATAACGTAGTTTATCTGTCTCGGATTCAATGTTTTAGCTACATTTTAACTATGATTGATATATTCCCCCGATAGCCAGTGGCTTTAACATCGCACAGTATCTGCAGATGAGAACACTTACGATTTTATATCTGAATCGAAAGCACATCGTGGTGTTCCAAACAAATTATTATTGATAGATATACATGCTTCTCATCCAGTCATTTCAGGACTATCATGTGTTTCATGGGTTGCATCTTAACCCAGACTACTGCCTGCCACTAATAATCCAACGGTATTGTAGTAAGAATGCATATAAAACTCAAATCAGTTTTAGCATCCTCGTCCATTATTATCCAACTGCCTGATCCTGGCGATATACAAAATTCCACAGCGTTAGGCTCTTTATGGCTACAACCTCAATCGTGTAATGTATTATGTTGCATCACGTTTAGGTGATAGAATCTTTTCCTACTCATATTTTAATTATTTTTTGCACCACATGTACACTATTTACGCACAACTTGCGACCCATTTCACGCGACGTGGTCAGCTCATAGATTCACGTGATGCGTTTTAATACTCGTTAGTCTCACGTGATATAAAAAACTGTTTTTTGCTAACGATTGTGTAGTGCTTATGAGCAGTTCTTTGGTGTTATGCCATTTCTGCGGCAAATTTTGACCTCATTTTATTTGTTTGTAACATTTGATTTTCATGTTGTATTGCTTATAAGTTATATAGTTGCAACGTACGGCTTACGCCCGAGCCCACATTTGCGTATATTTATGTAATAAGTTACTTATAGATAACACGTTGTGTAACAGTAATAAGTATTCACCGGTTTCATACCATAGCATAGGTAATACTCATGCGTATTGTAACTTCATCAGTTGGGTATCTCACGTATTGACTAATTAATAACATGGACGACGCCGTCGAGCACACATTAGCTTCTTTGGTCATATCGAACTTCATTTACAGAGATCCAGTCTTCCCAGGAAGCAAACTTAAGCCTGGCATCTTCAAAATTTACATTAAAGTACTAATTAAACATCATCAGTAGGAAAGTTTTCTTTTTCTCACGGAGGAAAGTGATTTAAAGGCACAAATAAATTCACCGAAATTTTGTCAAGAATAAATTCAAAATTTAATACGCTGGACCAATGAGAAACCGTGCTTACCTTTAACGATTTACGTGCGACTTCACATTAAACAGCAAATTATGCTCTGTTTGCTATCTATGATTACTGTTGCTTTCTCTGATGCACTAATAATCTTCTCTGCCTGTCCTACTTTTGTTTATATTGCTTTGTCACTAATTCGGCTACTCTTCAGTCGCGCCAATCTTCTTGTTGCTGCGCATTCATTCATACGTAATCGATAATCTATTAATCGGATTTCAAATGTGTACCAGTCATCTCGGTGTTGCCTCAGACCATCATCCAGAATTGTCTAGGCATTCGAAAAGCAATCAACACATACTGCTTCGTCAGCTATACTCGTTCATGTGCATCTGCTCAAAGGATCAACATTCAGCAAATAGGACACAGAGAGACAGTGTCTAGATGAACTTCTGGAAATCCACACTCTGCTAATACTCACAATTGTAACGACACAAATCAATGGCCGACGTATCGCGTAAATTAAATTCAAATTTATTTACGTTGAACCAATGAGAAAAAAGCGACATTGCCGTTTAACCACGTTTAACCAATAGTGTGCAAGTAGACATATTGCATGCTATTTAAGCACGGTAATTTACCATGCAGGTCAGTTGTGTCGTATGTGCGTTCTGCCTCGTGTTACACATGTGCGTGCTGTCGGCTGTCAATACCTACGCTGGATATTGATTTGTTTCACCAACAACTGGCAACATTCGTGACTCACCGTGTTGCTCTTCAACCAGCAAGACGAGCCAATTAATGCAGAACTTCAACCAAATCGTCCACATCGTGATAACAACAGCAGGAACCACAACCAGAGTCCACCCAAGGAACAGAACATCAACTTACATATATATAACTTACGAGAACGCTGCCAAGGCCCTGTTAAGGGCCCCCATATCAGTAACTAATCTCTATTCAGAGCACCTTAACCGAGTTTGTAACGTCGTACGGCATTTACTTGAAGCCGGGGCGTTCAAAAATTGGCGACCGCGCCAGGATATTGATTATTGTTCTGATTTTTTTGGTATAAATAAAATTGACTTCCTTTTTTATCTGTTTGGGATAAAAATCGATTAGCATTTCCGTTTTTCTCTACCGTGATCGTGGTTTTCTGGAATTCTGTTAGGTATATATTCGTGGATTTGTGATTTTTTTGGGGGGGTATAATAATAATAAACGGAGCCTCTGTTCGTCTTTCCTACGTACAAAATGGCACCGTACGTACTGCTCTGCGCTCATTCAACTGTGGAAAATAATAATAGATTGGCATCAAAGGCCGACGGGGCCTCTGTTCATCTTTCCTACGTACAAAACGTGCTTTTGTTCTGCGCTCATTCAACTGTGGAAGCTGTTTGTGGGTAAGCGTTTCGTTAAAGTATATTTATACATTTTCATATTGCTTATAAATTTATGCTTTTAAGATCCTGTTAGATTGTTAAAATGTCAGGTCCAATTTTAGATATTGATGTTCCTGTTTGGGATGGAGATAGTGAGCTATTCTTTATGCGCGTAGACTCCGCTTTCTCCATTTCCGGATTATGACAGTCATCAAAAACTGTCGAAGGTTTTTGCTAAACTATCTTCTGAATTGCAGCGACGGATTTATCCTAAGCTTGAGGCCATTAGGAAGCTACCTAATCCCATTTTGGGCCTACAAACGAGGTAGAATCCTTGCTTGGACCCACGGAAACTGAGCAGATAATAAACAAATATGCACAGTTAGATATGCCAAATCTTGGCCCCATAGAAATACTGAGGGAATTACGGAAACGTTGGTATAAACCAACATTTCTGACCATGAGGCTAAGGTTGTTTTTATTAACAATCTTCCCCAAACATTAAAACTCTTTGCCAGATAGCTCCCCAACACTCTCTCTATAGATGACTTATCTGAGAGATGTGAGTTAGAATATAGGGTTTTGTAACCCAAAGTGAATCCATCATCCTTTTCTTCACCCCCGCAAGATGATAGACTCTCCTCCTTAGAGAGAACAGTGGCGAACATGGCCAAAGTTCTAGAAGGATTGGCCATTACCAAATCCGAGATAAATCAAGTGAATCCTCGACCAAAATTCGTTTCCAAGTCAAATTATAATGGTAGGCGGCGATCGAGGTCTCCGCAATCTTTTAATGAATATGCTCCAAAGAACTGGTGTTATAACCACTAGAAGTTTTTTATGCTTGCCAAGTTTGTCATTGTCGTTCCGAAGAATTTCCGAATGAGTGTCAATTTCCACAGCTGACGGAGAGGACAACAGACCGCAGGCACAAGGGTGCATCCGACATCCCTGTCGACTCTTTTCGTCCACGCCGAATTTTTCACATAGAGAACCAAACAGACAATGCCGGTCGCAATCACCAGCCTACTTGTTTGCATGACCCGGCCAAACAGCCCAACGAACTTCTGCACCTTCTTGATTTCAAAACTGGCGAAGAGTTCATCGTAGACACAGGTGCGGCAGTCTCAGTTCTCAAAGGTGATTCAATGGCCGAGATGTCGCTAGGCGTTCTTCTCGCAACAGCTACAGGCGAGCCCATACCAACTTATGGCTGCCAATACCGCACACTCAACATAGGTCTACGACGTGAATTTTCCCACAACTTCATCATTGCCAAGGTCTCACACAATATAATAGGCCTTGATTTCCTTCTAAAATTTCGGCTCATTGTTGATCTTGCCAATCAAAAGATCATCGACCCCTCCACAGGAATTGAACAACATTTTGGACACTTGCCTCCGAGCATTTGGAGTTACAGGTCATTCAGCCAACCCCAGTGCATCATTCAGTAGAGATATCAGCAGCTCTTCAAAAATACAAATCGCTTTTCGATCTTAACAAGTCAGAGCTACGAGTCTCCAACACGATGCATCATATCGTCACAGAAGAACAAACTATTGCACTCAAGAAGCGACCATTGGCTCCTGCTAAGCTGAAAGCTGCCCAAGAAGAATTCTCAAGCCTTTTGGAAAAGGGAATCATCAGATCATCGAAAAGTTCATGGGCGTCACCACTGCACTTAGTCTCTAAATCAAACGGATCGTACAGAGCCTGTGGAGACTACCGTAATCTAAATTCAGTGACAAAATCTGATGCATATCCTATTCCAAATATCAACACTTTACTTGAAAAACTCAACGGCAGCAATTTCTTCTCAGTGATTGACCTCAGACAAGCGTACCATCACATACCGGTAGCACCAGAGGATATCGAGAAAACTGCAGTCATCACGCCATTTGGCCTTTTTGAATACCTATACATGCCTTTTGGACTTAAGTGTGCTACTCAGAGATTTCAAAGTTTCATAGACAACATACTTCGCGACGACTCTGCTTATTGTATGTCATATCTCGATAACATTATGGTATTCAGTCCAGATCTAGAATCTCATGCGAAACATCTCTTAAATGTCCTCTCACGCTTATCCAACCACGGACTCAAGATCAACTGTGACAAGACGCAGATTGCAACTTCCTCCATCGACATCTTAGGGCACCGTATCACGGCCCAAGGTATTCAACCGTTACCGTCAAAGACGAATTCAATCAAGAATATCAAGTCACCAAGGACTTTGAGCGATTTGCAGAAAATCCTGGGAGTACTAAACTATTATCGCAAGTTCCTTCCAGGACTTTCAAAACAACTTTATCCTTTGTGCAGGCACCTGCGGAACCGAAAAGGACTTAGCAAGAATTCCATCATTGCTTGGTCATCCGAAGACGAGGAATTACTTCGACTTGCCATCAACTCGTTAGCAAATGCCACAATGCTAACGCATCCAGATTTCGAAAAGCCATTTCTACTCACGACAAATGCTTCTGAATTCGCTATTGGAGCCACTTTGGAACAAGAGATCGACGGAGTTCGGAAGCCTATCAGTTTCTACTCGCGTACTCTCCAACCAGTAGAAACGAGGTACGACACTTTCGGCCGAGAACTTCTCGCCATCCACGACGCAGTGCGCCATTTTATCAGCATCATTGGCAGTAGCAGATTTGTTGTTTTCACAGATCATGCACCACTAGTTAGCGCACTTCGAAACGCAACTTCATCTATCGCCAAGTACCCCGCCAGAGTGGAAAAACAGCTTTCTCGTCTAAGCGAATGGCAATTTGACGTCTTTCACGTCAAGGGCAAACATAACTTCATTGCAGATGCCCTGCCCAGGCCAGACGTCTCTCTACAACCACCTTCGCCGTCACCATTCACTGTCAACTCCGTGGCACTCAGTGAACCTGCACTAACGCCAACTCTCCTGCGAACTGAACAACGCGGTGACATTCACATTCAAAGATCAATAGCCCGTCACCCAACCAAGTTCATATGCCGTCTGTGGGAAGGCTTACCAATTGTTTACTTCACGGGTACGCAGCCCAACAAGCCAGTTCTGCCGACCAGCCTTCAGAGAAAAGTTTTCGATTCAATTCACTCAATTTCTCACCCAGGAAGCCAAGCGACTGTCCGACTTCTTACAGATCGTTTCTGGGGTCACAGACTTAGGCAGAATGTTAAACGATGGGTCTCAGAGTGTGCTATTTGTCAGAAAAACAAGATCACACGACACACTTGTTCTAAGTTGCAACATTTTCGATCTACTTCTCGCCTAGCCATCGTCCACATCGACATAGTTCATCTGACAAAGGTTCAAGGTTTCAGCTACCTTCTAACTATGATCGATAGATTTACACGGTGGCCTGCGGCATTACCTCTTGGCACCATTTCTGCAGATGAAGTAACTAACGGTTTTATGTCTGCATGGATATCCAATTACGGTGTTCCCAATGAGGTCATCACGGACAGAGGCACTTGCTTCTCATGTGATCGTTTCAAAACCACCTTGCAGTACATGGGATGCATCTTACGCCAGACGACTGCCTACCATCCCGAAGCTAATGGCATGGTAGAGAGAATGCATAGGGAACTCAAAGCTGCTTTAGCATCCTCGTCCATTAATGGTAACTGGGACGATGCACTACCTTTAGTTCTGCTGGCCATGCGTTCCCGTACTCGTGAATCCATTAAAACCTCTGCGGCACAACTCTTGTATGGCATGGATCTACGCCTGCCTAGTCAGCTCCCACGTCTACTACCGGCACAAGATGACCCACAAGACGAAGCTACCCGCCTTCGACATCATTTCGTTTACATGTCTGAACAGCAGCCGAGACATACGCCTCGTCCAGTCTTCGTTCACCCACAGCTCCACAACTGCAAGAGATTACTCGTTCGCAACAATAATGCTATTGCACCACTACAACCAAAGTATGGCGGTCCTTACCCGATTTTGCTCAGACAACCAAAATACTTCATTATTATGCAAGGCGCTACACCGACATCAATAAACAAAGACAGGTTGAAACCGTTTATCGAACCGCCTGATCCTGAGAGCGTTCAACCTTCTACACACGTCTCAGGCTCCGTCTGCCCACAATCTCAATATCCTGATTTGTATAACGCGTAATTGATTTTTTTTAAACATTAACATTAACTATCAAAAAAAATTTTTTACCTTTCGTAATTTTTCGTATTTGTCTCACGTGGCATAACCAGCTGTTATTAGCTAACAATTGTGTAGCATTTTGAACAGTTCTTAGGTATTATGCCATCTCTGAGGCACTGTTCGTGTACATAGTTTTTTGCAGTTACCTTTGATTTTAATGTATATATTTTTACATTATAATATATTTCTCACACATGACATTACACTGCCTATTTTGGTATGACCAGCTACTTAGAGCTTACGCTTTCGTGTAGCAACACTAAGTAGTGATCAGCTTCATATCATGGTACAGGCCACTTTCAATGCATATCTCAACTTTATCAATTGCACAAAGACCACTCTACAAATGTCATGACCACAATGTCGAGCACTCTAGCTCCTTTGGTCGTATACAAACACATTGACAACGATCCAACCTGCTTAGGTTTTTATCTTAAACCTGGCAAATTCAGAGGCGATTTACCTCGAATTCTTCACGCTGCGGCTCCAAAAACTTACACTGCTTTATTTTGCCTCCCGTGCTATGACTGACCACTAGAGCTAACAATTTGTGTAGCAATTCCTAGTGGTTACCTGGCATCATATCATTTTTGAAGCAACCAACAAGCATATTTAAGCCCAGCACTTATGGTTCATCATATTTTTGCTTAACTTGGTTCGAACTCTGTCATGCATTTCTTATCTAGCCTCGCAGAGAGGAATTTTTTCCTCTTTTTTCAGAGAGGAAAGTGTTGTAACGACACAAATCAATGGCCGACATATTGCGTAAATTAAATTCAAATTTATTTACGTTGAACCAATGAGAAAAAAGCGACATTGCCGTTTAACCACGTTTACCCAATAGTGTGCAAGTAGACATATTGCATGATACTTAAGCACGGTAATTTACCATGCAAGTCAGTTGTGTCGTATGTGTGTTCTGCCTCGTGTTACACATGTGCATGCTGTCGGCTGTCAATATCTACGCTGGATATTGATTTGTTTCACCAACAATTGGCAACATTCGTGACTCACCGTGTTGCACTTCAACCAGCAAGACGAGCCAATTAATGCAGAACTTCAACCAAATCGTCCACATCGTGATAAAAACAGCAGTAACCACAACCAGAGTCCACCCAAGGAACAGAACATCAACTTACATAGATATAACTTACGAGAACGCCGCCAAGACTCTGTTAAGGGCCCCCATATCAGTAACTTATCTCTATTCAGAGCACCTTAACCGAGTTTGTAACGTCGTACGGCATTTACTTGAAGCCAGGGCGTTTACACATTCTTTAACGGCTTTCAAAATGAACAACTCACAGGCTCTACTAAGGGCCGCAAACCATCATTACTTCCTCCGGATCTTTGGTTTGTCTTATTCGTAATGCTGCACGGAACTCGTGTGGAGGCGTTACACGGCTAAGCATAGTGATATTATTTATTTTAATATTTCTAAATAACTGTTGGGTAAATTAAATGCACAATCTTATTGCACAATTATATCATATTATCTTTAGGGTCCTTATATATCATGCTGAGGCTAGTTTCGCAGTTAGGCGTTGCAAATAGCGTTGGAATTAAATCTGTAGTTTATTTTTCGCCATTAAATGTGGTCATTGCACTAACTAATTCCGGAGAAGTTTACGCTATTGAAGCAATATCTTTCTTCAACTCTAAGTCAACTTTCCTATCAACAACTGGGAAATCAGCTGATCTTGGTAAGGGTTCATATTTTAGACAATGATAAGATGGTCAATTTTTGATTAATGTCAATCAAATTAAAGAGAATATTACAATTGCACATGGAGATGTTTTTAATTCCAGAGGACACAGTGAAGGTGTCTTGATGTTGGACAATTTTGTGGAACCTCCGTCTCAGGATGATAGCCTCATGAGCTTAAATCTGTCAATGACCCAGGCAAAAGCTTTGAAAAAAATTTGTCAAATGAATGAGAATTTAATGTCGAATATTAATGTTTCGTTTCCTGAAGCAGCAGAATGCAATGAATGGATAAATAAGGTAAATTGCGTGTTATTTAATTTCAGTGGAAATCAGTTACTTTGACTGGTACATGGAGTGCATTGAAGGCAGCGGTATTTAGCTGGTTTGCTGTTCCACCTTTAATTTCGGTGGCTTCGTCATTACATCACAGTTTGCTTACAGTTAAGATTAATGACATAAGCTTATTCATTGCAACGAGGGCTTGGGATACAAGTTTGATGCGTTCGGAATATTGCCGATATCTTACATTTTCACGTTGGGGGTATAATGATTGCAGGTAATGATTGATGTATTTAATAATTATATAACATTTTTATTTGGAAGCAATGGCCATCTAGTCCGACAGTTTATAGGATCAAGATACAAATCGAAATTAAGATTATGCATTGGCGAATGAGACAGGGACTAGCCATTATTTATCAATAGTGATAACGGTGCGAATGGTACTTTATGAGTAAAAGTACTACCTGTGGCTTTTAGCAGTGCCATGCGTAGATAAAAAAAATAAATAAATGTGACTGGAATAAAATCCATTTGAATAGTTTCAGTTTCGTACATCATTTGCGCATTATTTGTACAACGACTTAGGCAATGAAATTACACGGAACAGTAAACAGAAAACGTCCTGGCGTTCTGGTGAGCAGACGTTAAAATGCTGGAGTCCCAGAAAGCTTAATTAAAATGTGAAAGGATTAACGAACAGGCCATTTTATATAAGTGACGCCTAGGGGACTGTAGTTCGACGGTCGCTATCGTGGCGGGGGAAAGTCAGTGTAAAGACACGAATTATTCAAAACAACAACTAGATGTATTGCGCTTGCGAAGGAAACGACGCTTCCAGTCAGTGCTATCTCTTACGAGATTATTAAAGTAGTGCAGATTAACTGCCTTTTTAAACTCATCGTGTGATAATATTCTGATATCTTTCGGTTGTATGATACAAACATTTGTGGACTTGGAAAAAGGTAAAACTTAGTAAAGATATTCGAGGTATGATTGTATTCAATTGAAAACTTCCGATTACGCGTGGTATATCAGTGAGGAGGGTGAGCGAAATTTGTCAAGTAGAGACCTTGTGTAAAATGTATGTGACACTTATGTGGCGACTGAACCATAAAGGCAGAAGATTTGCATGGATGCGCTCACAATAGTTCTGAACAAGTAGAAAAAACCACTTCAGAAAGTGGGAGGTAATTTGCGGTAGAACGAAAAAGGAATTCAACGTGAGTAGGTGATAAAATTCAATGTAGAATATGGGAAGCAGTAAGTTTCTTTGAATGAAGTTAATCCAAGAATAGAGTTATGTGTCTTGAGGCGTATTAAACGGGTCAATTTGAAGATTTCTGATGTAACTTGGTTAGGGTGCAGTTTGACGTATTGTGACTTAGAGAGTGTGACGCTTAAGTATTTGACAGAATGGACTATCGTTAAATCTGAGGAGTGGTTGGCAGACAACGAAGATATGATAGAGGTAGGATCAACCTTCATTAAATGGAATTTATTTGGGTTGAGCTTGCGGATCATTTCGTTTGCAGTAAAGATAGCAGCTAATCGACTGGATTATTGAATGCTACTACCATTTTATTGGCATATTTAAACAATTTGAATTGATAATATTCAATTTGAATTTGTGGAAGTACTGAGCTGAATAGTATAGGGCCGAGTACTGGTTCTCGTGGAAGACCATAATGAGTAGAATCTGGTCTCGAACAGCAATTTCTTATTCTTACATACGTTGATTGATTTCGGAGGTAGTAACCAATTACTTAAAAACGCAACAGTAGATGTCATTACATTATAAGGTGGATTCAATCGCCTTGGAAATATCCAGAAAGAAGTGAGTGCAGATGTGTTCTTAAGAAACGGAGGAATAAAAGTGATTAAGGTCGCTAGCTAGATTAGTGGGGGAGGAGCGCCCATTTACAAAACACTGTTGATCGCCTAAAAGAGATAAAGTAGTTCGTGATTTAATTAATAGGTATATTTCGTTATATAAAATTATTTCAAGAAATTTAACGAACGCCGGGATTATGGAAATGGGCGCAGATCCTAAAAGGGAGAGATCGATGAAGTGCCGCTTTTCGGAATAAGCTAAATTGACGACTAATCACTCCGGAGTAAGAATGGTAATAGATAAACACCCGTTATAGACTTCAGCAAGCAGAGGAATAGATTCCGACCCAGGAGAGAAATCATCTTGAAGAAATTCATCAAATTTGTGTTTGGATTTAATGTCCTATTTAGCGTGAACGACCGTGATCTGGCAGACGTGAGACTCGTGCAGGCATTTGTGTCGCCATCACTGATCACCACTATCGAAGTAGAGAATGCCGAGTAGGAATTAGAAAATAAGCTCTGATAGTCATCCGCACTGTTGTCTGCAGAGCCAGTGAAGTTTATAATTTATTTCTTGGATTTATGCATTTTTTGGTACGTGATAATTGAAAATTTCCGACAAGAAGTGTGAGCTGTTCGAATGCGCATTTCGAAGTTAAGCGACTGCGTGCTTATTGTAGGCTGAATCAGCGTGAACTTGTGACGAAGAGCGCAATCTTGAATGCAAAACCAGATTATCGCGCGCCTTAACGAATGCTCTTAGCCTGTTTGGAATCTGTACATGTTGGAGTGCGGGAAGATGATGCGTCATGGACGTAGGAGAAACAGGATATGTTATCCAGTGTGATTTTTCACTCCATTTTTTAGCATCGTGGAGTAGACTGAATGCTTTCTAGTCAATGAACGGTCCAGATTATAGTAAATTTTGTCACCACCCGCGCACCAATGTTCGTTTATTTATATAAATGCTAATTTCAATACCACTCCCCCATCCAATTTGGTTTCTGTTCAGTAATGACAGATTGTGGGTGGTTAGTTGGAACATTGGGTCTAAATGGATGCCATACGAGCTCCACCTAAAAGGAAAAAAACTAACCGAGGTACATTGGTTCGTATATGACTGAAAATTGTGTAGTGTTCGCCAGGGTGGCTTTGTGGTTATAACACAAGATTCCGAATCAGACGTGCCCAGGTTCGAGCCCTGGCCGCGGCAAATTCTGGCCAGAACATGATGAGTTCCCAATATGGACGAAACAAGTCTACTGGATGGATTGCCTTTTTAAACTCATCATCATCATCATGTCCAACCTTACAAAAGTCAAAAGGGATTAATTTTTCACTGTTATTTAACAATTATGAGTGAAAAATCTATAAATGAATTTAGACAAATTATTAGTGAGATTTACGAGAGAGAGAGAGAGATAGATAGATAGATAGAGAAAATACCTTGTTGATATGAGTAAATTTATCAGGATAACTCACAGATATGAGGCAAACTAAACCTCTCCACAGCACCATTATGGCCAAGTTAGCATTCGGGCAAGGTGGCATCAGCAATACACCTTCCTTGCGGATTTCACTGTATCACGTCATAAACAAACTAAACCTCGAAGCTAACTTTGCCCTACTAAGAAAAGAAAGTTACTAAAATGATTCTACTAGGCATCGGCAACAAGATCGTCACTGAGCTCGATTCGATGCCATATCGCTAAGGGTTTCGAACGCAGAACTATGATGCGCACGAGGACCCTATCCTGGCAGACGAGTGGGTCCTATACTACCCAATTCTGATGTAAGTGACTTCAATTGTTTCTACCATATTAATATCTGCCCACCTTGTAACAAATTAGTTCAGTTTTGACCAGAAGGATAAACCAAAGACAGCATGAACGGAAAGTATAATCTCATGCACATTCGTTTCGTGCTTACTGGCGACTCATCATTAGGAGCCGGTATTGCGCCCTTTAACGACTTTATATTTCGGTGAAGAATATGGAATAATAGAACGGTACAACATACATACTTGAATATATATTAGTTCTTTGCAACAAACAGTATTTATCTGCCCACCCCGTTTCTTACGCCAATTTGGTGCTGGATGAGAGAACAGAGCTCTATTGAGCAATCGGAATGAGGGCATACGCAAAACGTGACCGAGCTAACGAAGTTGATGGAGCCTTATTTGCTTCTCTAAAGACAAGCACTTATTGTCAGATCCAAAAATACGTCTACGAATGTCAACGTTAGTTATTCGTTGTTGGTAACCAACATGTGCTATACTTCTCAAACAACGATGATCGAATGCCTGTAAGCGTCTCAGATCATCAACTCTAAGAGGCCAAGTTTCACTAGCGTATAGTAAGACTGCGCGTACAGATGCATTGTAAACACGACCTTTAAGGCAAAGTGAAATATTCGCGTTTCTCCATAAATGACGAAGGTTCGAGAAAGCTACTCTAGCTTTCGCGATCCGTATTCTCACCTCGTCGGACATATTGCCTACGTTATTGATAGAGCTCCCAAGATATTTAAACCTGAATGTGTGGGAGAGTGTTGTTCATAATAGCATAGATTACAAAATTAAACAACAAGGGGTAAAGTGGACAACCTTGACGAACACCACTGCTGGTTGTAAAGTTATGCGTTAATTTGTTGTAGACCTTAACGCGACCGGAAGTATTTGTGTGAAAGCTCGTATAATATTAACAAATTTGTGGATACTCCGTTTTTCAACAAGATATGCAATAACATATTGCGATCCATCGAATTAAATGCACCCTTGAAGTCTAGAAAAACGGCTATTGTGGGACGGTGATTAAATGTCTGTTCGAGAAATTGCTTTAACGTAAAAATATTATCTATGCAACCTCCGGCCTGTTCTTCTCTTGTATGTGATTCATGTGAAGCGCTAAGACGACGTAGGATAATCGAAGCAAATAAACTTGATACGACCGGAGTCAAACTTATACCACGATGGTTATCGCACGAATTACGATTGCCTTTTTTGAAGATGGGAATGATGGTCGACTCATTCCAGTCAAGTGGTACGGTTTCCTCATTCCATATAGTATGAAAAAGTTTGGTCAACGCACCTGAAATTATATCGCCACCATCCTTAAACAATCCCGGAAGCAGATCATCGGGGCCGGCGGCTTTGCGGCGCTTAAGAGATAGAATTGCATCGCGTACTTCTAACTCGGATGGTTCTTCGGGACTAACATTCCACACTGTTGATGCAGACATGCTTTCGGGAATCGGAACTGACGCGGGTGGCCAAGAAAATTGATCTCTAAAGTGTTCAGCCCACCTGTCAAGACGGCTTATTTTATCGGTTATTGATTGGTTGTTACTATCATTTATAGTTTCGCTAACTTTTAACTTTCTTGGACCTGTTGCGCGGATAAGTTGGAACAAACAGTGACTTTTACCTGACGCGAAAGCTACTTCCATTTCTTCCGCTTTTCTGGTCCAGACGTTTTCAAGATCGACATTTAGACTGCGCTTAAGTTTGCGTCTTATATTGCGACGGGTATTATTATGAGTCGAGCCTGGTGGAATTTGGCGCCTTATTTGGAGTATCTCCATAGATTTTACGGAGAGCCAGTGATTATTTCTACAGGGGCCTGCAATGCCGCATACAGTAGTAACTGCGTTGTGCACAGTTGAAATTATCTTGGAACAAAGTATATTCGGATTTTCGCCATCTAGACCAGTTAGATTTGCCTTTAGAATATTTTCGTAATTTTGTCGGAAGGACGGTTGTTCGAGTTTGCCTACATCAATTTGGAGTTTATTCTTAATTATTTTCCCGGAATATTTTAGTACAAATCTACACTAAACTATACAATTCTTAATTTACACTGAAAAATGTATGTACTTAATGAGTCGGGTGTTTATATGAAATTTGAAACTTTGGTTATAGTAAATGTTATCACCGCCCGCGCAACCAATGTTCGTTTACTTATATAAGCGTTGTTTGTATGGTGTCCCTTGATGCAGAAAATGAAATTTTGATAAAGAAGGATCCACGGCAATAATCTAGATTGGGGAAAATCTCTCGGTGTTGAGCACTAATCACTTCTTCGATAGAGAAGAACAAGTCCTGTTCATTGTTGCCACGTCTAGTAAAGAGCACGGACTGTTCTAGTTTTTTTAAGCCAAATTTTGCCAATTGGCATTAGGAGGTTAAAGTCACTCAGAACAATTTGATGGCCATGTTTGTTTATAGAAGACTGATAGAAATTGGGCCCCGTGTGTGTCCTCGAAGGTTGAATGTATTGGGAGGTCTATAAACTACACAGAAATATTGACATTCATCAAGGAGTACAAGCTGGTAAGCAAAAGATCCTAGAACCAGAGTTAAAAGTAATCAGGCGCCTGTATATGAAAAGAGACGTGAAATACGCGAAGGCTGGGTCCGGAGGTCGATGAACCACTGAGCTGCTACATTTTGTCGCGGTGAGAACTAATCTAGGTACCTTTTTTATCTTGTTGGGCAGGTTAACAGACAACATAGAGCCAGGGTATTAGGTGAAAGCGGGTCCTGTGTGCTGTGTATGAAGTCTGGTCAACGATGGGGTAGACCAAGACATCGAGACAAAAAAAAGCTAACAGAATGGAGTTAGCGGCCCCACAATGAGAGTAGATTGAGGGATGCACTCCTTCATAGCGTTAGGTAGTTAACAATACAGTGTCTGGCAATAACGCATTCACAAGAATACCCACAACAATAGAAAGTTTTCTCTTTGAATTGCACCAACCAGACGAAATTAACTTGGCATTAGAGGGTATAGAGATCTTTACTTGAATGATTAAGGCTTTATTATTTACTCTTTGGAGCAACGTCCTGTAATACCTCGGTTTGATTTTATCTGACGAAACAAAGGGAGATTGAGTGTTAAGCATATACATCAACGTACGCATAATATTGAAGATTATGTATGGGTGTACAGAGCGTTTAATGATAATTACCGTCGGTGAATTGAAGATAAATGCGATTTTTATGCCGCAGTTAATGAAGACCACTAGTATAATCTTGTAAGTGAATTTTGGCAGACGAATATTGGGATTTTGTGCTAATTTTGTTTGCCATGGCATACATAATGCATTTAAAATAAACTTTATTGTTTTAAAAATATAGAATTGTCTCAGCTTTATGTAGAAAATAAAAACACACTGCATTTTGATCGCTTTCAATTTGGTATTCCTATTCGAGAATGTTTTTCTAATGTTTCTATCTTTCTGTTATGCAGATATAAATGGTTTATAATACAAAAATCTGAAGTCTCTAAAATCAGAATGTTAAGCAGGTCTAAAATAAACAGTCAATTTAATACTGTAATGTTAGTCTACTGTTGATATTTTGGGCAATGGGATCAATTCTAGATGAGGCATTCTTTCATTATTGTAAATTGCATTTAAAGTTGGTCATGTTCACTTCAAGCTCTGTGAACTCACCTGTTGACTTAATAAAGATCAAACCCAATAAATATATTTTAAGGACAATTTATATATCGCCTTATGTTGGAATTGCTGAGGTGACGAAATTCAGTATGACTTTTTAGTCAAACTGACATACATGAGCTTAATATTAGTCCTTTAAAGTTGATAATGTCAGACGCTTACAGAAAATCGACCAACGTTGTTTGAGAGCATAGCACATTTAGGTTACAAAAACAAATAACCAATGATGACCTCCGTAGACATATTTATGGAACGTCCAATGAGTGTTTCTCGTTAGAAAAACAATTAATGCTCCATCAAATGCTATGGCTCGGTCTCGTTTTTCGCATTCTTATAATTTGATTTCCCAGTAGAGCATTATTCTCTCGCTCGGCGACAGATTGGCGCAAAAAAGTGGGCAGATTTTGACATGACAGAAAAAGTGGAAATCAACTACCTCCGAAATGGGTAGTATGGGACCCACTGATCTTCCGGGATAGAGTCCACGTGCGCATTGAAGCTCTTGATTGAAGACTTTGCACGATATGGCATGGAATCGGGCTTAATGGCGATCTTGTTGCAGATTTTTTTTTGAATCATCTTCGTAACTAAATGTTTATTCTATTATACGAGTTCTTAGATATTAGAAAATGAATTCATTAAGTTTTTATTGAAAGTTAGGTGTGCTTAAGGTATTTTAATAGTCAGTATTACATTTTGTTTTTTGTTTAAAAGGATCAATGAAATAATACGTTTGCTTGAGTTTATATTGTTTCGATCGGGAGCATGCTCTAGGATATGTTTAGGAGCAATCCAAGGTTAGATCTTCGTAGGCTAAATAAGTATTACGTTTAATAGCCTATACTATCATTTATTGATTATTTAAATGAAGTTCTTAGTAAGAATATGTGTAATTAAGACAATTTGGGCCAAACTTGAGTTTTTAATGAGTTTAGGTTGTACCGTGACAATTTTATCAATTATAAAAAAGTATATCTCAGTATCTCTACAAATGTTGAATTTAATAAGAAATATTTTGATTATATGCTGTTTTATTATAGATAGGATTATTATATGACATTTCTTGGTTATTATTGCTTATCATCTACCTAAAGCATATATGCAAGTGCTAATTAATAAATTTCATTAATTATTAAAATGACTGACGTAAGTCAACAGAGATTAAACATATGAAGTTTAGCAGCGAATAGCATTGTCTGCATGGGAAAATGTACAACTTGTTCTAAGTGATTTGGATGATGTTTTAAATCTGTGGTGTCGCACATGTGCGCGGTTATAGAGGTAATACCACATATCAAGACTCGCCTACATGACGCAATACTAAGAAATGGAAACATTATCAAAATTCGGTGTATAACTCAGTTGGATATCATCATCATCATGTCCAGCCACACAAAAGTCAAGTGACTAATGTTTCACTGCCATATAACCCTAAGGAGTGAAAAAAAAGTATATAAGTGAATTTAGATAAATTATTATTGAGATTTAAAAGAGAGGGAGAGGGGTAGAGAGAGAAGGAAAACCTTGCTACTATGAGTAAATGTATCAGGATAACTCACAGAAATGAGGCAAACTAAACCTCTCCACAACACCATTATGGCCAAGTTAGCATTCGGGCAAGGCGACATCAGCAACACAGCTTCCTTGCGGATTTCACCGTATCACGTCATAAACAAACCGAACCTCGCAGCTAACTTTGCCCTACTAAGAAAAGAAAGTTACGAAGATGATTCTACTATACATCTGCAACAAGATCGCCACTGAGCTCGATTCGCTGCCATATCGCTAAGGGTTTCTAACCAAGAACTGTGATGTGCATGAGGACCCCATCCCGGCAGACGAGTGTATCCTATACTACCCAATTTGGATGTAAGTGACTTTAATTGTTTCTGCCATGTCAAAAACAGCCCACCTCGTTTCTTACACCAATTTGGTGCTGGATGAGAGAACAGAGCTCTATTGGGCATTCGAAATGAGGGTATATGCAAAACGTGACCGAGCCAACGAAGTTGATGGAGCCTTATTTGTTTTTATAACGACGAGCACTTATTGTCAGATCCAAAAATACGTCTACGGATGTCAACGTTAGTTATTCGTTGTTGGTAACCAACATGTGCTATACTTCTCAAACAACGATGATCGAATGCCTGTAAGCGTCTCAGATCATCAACTCTAAGAGGCCAAGTTTCACTAGCGTATAGTAAGACTGCGCGTACAGATGCATTGTAAACACGACCTTTAAGGCAAAGTTAAATATTGGCGTTTCTCTATAAATGACGAAGGTTCGAGAAAGTTACTCTAGCTTTTGCGATCCGTATTCTCACCTCGTCGGACATATTGCCTACGTTATTGATAGCCATAGAAATTCTGGCTTGACGACCGGCGGGCTCAAGCTAGTCGACCCGGGATTGGTAGGATGAACCTTGCCGGGCCATATAGGGACAGCCATCATCCCATTTCATGTGAAGCATCGAGTTTGGTCTAACTGCACTGTAACTTTTTGTTAAATGTGTAGTGACGGAATGAGAGCAGCGTTCCAAACGTGAAGGGCAAGTTTCGGCTGCTGGAGGAAACCCTGGCCACTGGCATCTTGGCAGCTAGTGCTCATCAGCCTTAGTTGGCAGACTATCTAGGTGAAGGAAAACTCAGAATTAAAACCCTCACTAGAAATGGGCTACCTAGCTTTCTTTTACAGTCCACATATAACCATGACAAGTACAACTTACAATAATTAGTTGGATAACAGCAGTAATATGTATATAATGCGTTGGGGGGGGGTTGTGGTTACCTAAGCTTTAACTCATGAGTTTGTACGTGTGTGTGTATGCTGGTAGTAATGGTTAAATATGGCTGAACATTATATATGTTGGTTAAAAATTCTCGTATCAGGAAACTGTCGTATTGTCAACCTTTTGCATATTCCAATTTTTATACACGAATGCGCTTTATACCTAAATTTTTGTTGATTTGTGTCGTTTTTACTTTAATTGGATATTAAGTTTTCATTTTACTTGGGTTTTATTTCATTTATGTCAAACTACTCGTTAAAAGTAATGTGTTCCGGCTTAAATATTTAACATGCTATAATTAATTTTTTAAATTCGTATTGTTAAAGTCTATTCAATGAAATACTTTATTATGCAAATGAATCTGTTACAGATGGAACACTCCGACGGCAATGGCTCAAGCAGGCTTTAAAAAGACAAATGGGGAGAGAGATGTGGCCCAATGTTTTAGCTGCAATTTGTACCTTCGGGAGTGGGAACCACAAGATGAGCCGTGGAGTGAGCATTTGAGACATAGTCCAAAATGCAAGTTTATTGAGAACATTAATAATAACAACATACCTGCTATTGGTTAGTGATTAAACTTTTTTTTTAAATTACAAAATCCTTAATGTTTTAAGCATGATAGATTTATTAGTGAGTTTTATTTTTTGATCAATATAATTGCGAAAGCTGCAAAAAACTTTATACTCGTGATCGTATTGATATGATTGTTTATTTGTACACACATTTATATTCACACCGTTCGTATACTAACATGTTTTGTTTTGTCTTTTAGCATGTATATCTGCATTATATGATGAATAAAGCCTAATATTTTAGGCAACTCTTTCTTCTGACTTGTCGACTCACTCTGCCCGTTTGCTGTGCTTGTTACTGTGATTCAGAACAATTTATTCATCATATAACCCAATCATGGAACGCCTACTCAGACCAGAAAGATTTGATGTTGAACCTAGTGCACCAGATGCAGCAAAACAATGGAATCATTGGTATCGTACATTCTGTGGCCTCCTAAAATCAGTCGAATCCATGAATCCGGATAAATTAGACACTCTTATTTCCTACGTCTCTCCTAACGTATATGAACACATCGTTGACTGTGATACATATGATCATGCTATCAAAACTCTAATGAATCTCTATGTCAGACCGAAAAATGAAGTCTTTGTTCGTCATATACTCGCGACTACTAAACAAGAAAATGGACAAACATTGGATCAATTTGTTCAGATTCTGAAATCGTTAGCTAGGGAATGCAATTTCAAACCAACTACGGCCGAGGAAAATCGAGACGATGCTCTGCGCGATGCCTTCATTAATGGAATCCAGTCCAATTCAATCAGACAACGTCTCTTAGAACACAACTCACTTAATTTTCAAGCGGCTTTTGATCAAGCACGTGGTCTCGAAATGGCGGAAAAGCAATCATTATCATATCAAAACTGTTTGAATTCTGCACACACTGCAACGGTTCAGCCACTCTGTCCTTCATCAACCTCCGATAAATCTACAGATAATCTTGTTGCTGCTGTTAAACAAAAATGTGACTTTTGTGGGTACGATTATCATTTAAGATGGAAATGTCCGGCCAGAAACGCCTTCTGTAAAAGTTGTGGAAACAAAGGACATTTTCAAAAGGTATGTCGCTCTAAGAATCACCGCCCAGTGGTTTCGACACTTCATCCTACCATATCTGCAACTGTATTAGCTGCTGCTCCTGATTGTCTCACCAAATGTGTAATAAATCTAGAAGTCAATAACATAAATTGTCATGCTCTCGTTGATACAGGCAGTTCCTGTAGTTATGTTTCAGAAGCCTTCGTTTTGAAAAATAATTGGAAAATTCACTCCTCTCAAGAAACAATAACCATGGCGTCTAGCTCATTTTCGAGTCATACCAAAGGCCATTGTTTTGTGTCGATTCAATACAAATCATGTGTTTATCAAAATATCAAGCTATCTATACTTTCTGATCTTTGTACTGACGTACTCCTCGGTCATGACTTCCTTGGATTGCATAAAAGTGTAAATATCTCTTTTGGTGGTCATAAATCGTCATTCACCGTCTGTTTACTGAAACCTGCATCTGTTACGTCCCCGCCTCTTTTCCACCATTTAACTGCTAACTGGAGGCCTATTGCTACGAAATCAAGAAGGTACAATCGAATGGATGAAATATTTATCCGGGATGAAATAAACAGATTAGTTTCTGATGGCATTATCGAACCTTCAACATCCCCGTGGAGAGCACAAGTTCTCGTGGTATCGAATGAGAATCACAAGAAACGTATGGTTGTGGACTACAGCCAAACGGTCAACAAATTCACACTCTTAGACGCATATCCTTTGCCGAAAATGGACCAAATGGCTGAAACCATTTCAAAATATCATATATTCAGCACTTTGGATCTCAAAAGCGCTTACCACCAAATACCTATCCAAGAACATGAAAAGGTATTTACTGCTTTCGAAGCGTGTGGACGCTTGTTTCAATTCCGTCGCATTCCCTTCGGAGTGACGAATGGTGTCTCATGTTTCCAAAGAACTATGGATCATATAATCGCACAGGAACATCTCACAGATACATTTGTCTATGTGGACAATGTGACAGTTTGCAGGAGAGATACGCTTGAACACGAAACAAATCTCAACAAATTTCTTAATGCCGCTAAAAAATATGGATTGACCTTAAATGAATCAAAGAGCATTTTCGCAGCTAAAGAAATTACTCTTCTTGGTTTTCAAATATCGAATGGAAAAATTAAACCTGATCCTGACCGATTAAAGTCTTTACAAGATCTCCCACCACCGTGCAATCGCAACAAAGAATTGTGGGATTTTTCGCTTATTATTCGCCGTGGATCTCCAACATCTCCGATAAAATTCACTCACTCGTTCATAATCGATCTTTTTCTTTGCCGGTCTCTGTGAAACAAAATTTCGATGATCTTAAAAAAGAATTTTGCGCTGGAAAATGGAATTATCACCTTACAGCTTCGATGTTGTCTATAGACCCGGAAAAGATAACAAAGCAGCAGATGCACTAAGTCGATCCTGTTGTGGTGCGCTTCTAAATGGACTGGATTTAAAACAAATACATGATTCTCTTTGTCATCCTGGAATTTCTCGTATGCTCCACTTTGTGAAATCTCGTAATTTACCATATTCTATTGATGAAATTCGAAAAATGACCTTGAGTTGTGAAGTGTGCTCTGAAATCAAGCCCAGATTTCCTTCGGCAATTCAAGGCCAATTAATCAAAGCTACCCAACCGTTTGAGCGGTTATCTATCGATTTTAAAGGACCTCTTCCTTCATCAACTCGTAATCGTTGTCTACTGACGGTCATCGATGAATATTCTCGATTTCCCTTTGCATTTGCTTGTCCTGACCTTAGCAGTCACACCGTCATACTTCACCTGTGTCAAATATTCGCAATGTTTGGGATGCCTTCGTACATTCACTCAGACAGAGGTTCTTCCTTCATGTCGACCGAGGTACAAAATTTTCTTCGGGAAAAAGGTATAGCTTCGAGTAGAACGACTCCTTATAATCCCAAAGGAAATGGACAGGTAGAAAGAATGAATGGTACCTTATGGAAATCGATCCTTCTCGCTCTCAGATCAAAAAGGCTTTCAGTTGAAAACTGGGAATGCGTGCTGCTGGACGCATTACATTCAATCCGTTCATTATTGTGCACATCTACCAACGAAACCCCTCACGAGCGTCTTTTTCGACACAATAGAAGGTCGACTTTTGGTACCACACTCCCAACCTGGCTTACTGTTCCTGGCAAAGTTTTACTCAAGAAGAATGCTAGAGTTTCTAAATATGACCCCTCTGTGGAAGAAGTTGAACTAATTCATTGCAATCCTAACTATGCGCATGTTCGTTTTTCTGATGGA
This sequence comes from Eudiplozoon nipponicum, assembly GCA_029291075.1. Lineage (NCBI taxonomy): Eukaryota > Metazoa > Platyhelminthes > Monogenea > Mazocraeidea > Diplozoidae > Eudiplozoon > Eudiplozoon nipponicum. The sequence goes on from JAQBSW010001660.1 coordinate 117,377, forward strand.
AGAGAAGATACAGTATCTATCCGTCAATTAGCCCCGAAAGGCTCCGACGCACTGATGAATGAAGCTGGAACTAATATGGGACTCTGTGAAAATGAACCGGTTGTTGCTGATGAACAAACCTCCTATAATGACGATACCGATATTGATAATGTTAAGGCAAATGGTGAATCTACGGATAACTCAAATGCTCGTGACCTATCAGAGAATCTCGAAAACCTTATCAATCAACAACAACGTGTTCATCCTTATAACTTACGAAGTGGAAATGTTTAAATACTATGTTTTCTCAATCCTCTTTGAATTGTTACTATAACAGTCTTGTTCCGACTCTGACGCTACGCTACAAATCGCAGTGGAGGAGAATGATATGATTGTTTATTTGTACACACATTTATATTCACACCGTTCGTATACTAACATGTTTTGTTTTGTCTTTTAGCATGTATATCTGCATTATATGATGAATAAAGCCTAATATTTTAGGCAACTCTTTCCTCTGACTTGTCGACTAACTCTGCCCGTTTGCTGTGCTTGTTACTGTGATTCAGAACTTGAGAAAAATTGTTCGACCGACAATTCAATTCTAATTTAATCTATATGGGACCAATAGTGTTAAAAGCCGCATCTATGATTTTCCTTACCTTATATATGCATTGTTGTTTGGTCTTTGTAAGTCAGTTTACCGTCGTGTTCTGTCGATGGCCATAGTTGATTGAAACGTGTATTTGCGTGCGGCTGATAAAATAATAATGGGTTGGTGCTTATCTCATCTATGTAATTGTGGTTTAAATTGCGCTTATATGAATTTCAATTTCGCCAACCTGTTCCTTGATCTCTGACTTTACATTGATGTATATCGTCACGACGCCGAAAACTGATTTTAGCTTCGGTTAAGTTGTGTTGTATATGTGTTGTTCTACATTAAAAATTCAAAAAACCATGATTACGAAAATGTTCAGTTACTTGCATTTCGTTATATGCACATTTAAGTTAATTCCTGTACCATTAATCATATAGATTGTTTATGGCTGTCGACTATGAGAAAATGCTGCACAATTGGTATAGTAGATCGTCAAATCGCAGTTTACATATAACTATTGAGTATGATGTATTCTGTCTATTGGGACATGAGTTATTCCTTATATTGTAGCATTTACCTATCGCATATATTCTGATTTTGATGTAGTAATTTGCTTTGTTCATGTAAAATCGCCCATGATCTCCTCTTATCTCTTTATATATATATATATATATATATATATATATATATATATATATATATATATATATATAATGAATGTAAGTATTTACGAATAAGCATCATACAATCAGGAACAGTGATATTGAATGAAAGGGTTATGGCTGCATTATATATATATATATATATATATATATATATATATTTGTGTGTGTGTCATTATAACTTAAATATACCATAAGATAGCAGTTCATACAGTAGACCGGTTTACTCCTTATTGGGCACTCATCTAGTACCTACTAGTGTTACTACGACGGGTTAGAACCGGGGCATATTTGATTCTGTCTTACCTAAAATTCACTGCTAATCCCAAGTTAAGCATTATATGCAGTTTTCAATAATATACGAACGTCGATTATTCAGTTTAACTTTCTTTAAGTTAGAGTCCATATGGTTTCGCATTTGACTTTAAGATGTAACTGGTTATCTGTGATCTGGTTTTCAGAACAGGCACCACACCAATTTGGAAAGTGACATTGAAAGTAAACAGGCTGGATTTTATCGTATACATGTTGCCATTATATGCCGAACATTGCTTCAAGTAGCAAAGACAATTCATTCAGTAGAAGGATTTCGTCCTTATTGGGAACTCGTCAAGTCATTTCCAGAATTGTCTCGGCCGCAGCTTGAAACATAGCACATTTGCTCCAGTCCTAAAACTCACCACTGCGCCAGCCAAGCTACAAAATACCTGGACTTTCAGATGTATACAAACCAATGTCTTTCTGTTCGTCTTTCCTTGGTGTGTAGTTTGTTTTGTATCGCTTTTGAATTAAAGTTCCAACTGCCACTACCGATTTTTTTATTGCAGATCAAACTCTATGCCAGCAGGAATAGTGGAATTGCATAAAAGTAAAATGGCAGAACTTTATTATTTATTTCTAGTAAGTATAAAATAAACGAAGCATAGGCTAACAAATAAACATTATCACGTAGACTGGTTTCGTTCCTATTGGGCGCTCCTTGTTTGATTGCCACAATTACCCCCGTTGTGGCTCAGAAATGCTTATTCGCCTTATATTCTTGTAACTCATCCACTGCACTACCGAAACCATGGATTACCTACAACTTTCAAACTAGATTTCGACAAATCTAACATGTAATTAATGAGTCTCCATTAATGACGGAACCGGTCTACTAGAATTGAATTATATATATATATATATATATATATATATATATATATATATATATATCACATTTAGAATGTTCGATGGAGATATTTTATCGCTCTATTACAACACTTAACGCAGTTCGATAAAACACTCACTAGAAGAAGATACAGATGGATCCTGGTTGAAAATGTCTTTGATTACGGCATCAGAATCTCGGGTATTGCTCTAAGCCACAAGGCATTGCGATGTGCCTCCTGCAGGTGGGATGGTAAGCAGACGATGGTTGCCATCCGTCTAGAACGGAAAAGCTTATCGCGAGTGTACTAATGGTTCAAACAATGGATATGGTCACAGTCTTCTGTCTGCTAGAACGAGGTTTAAATTCCGTTCCATGTGGCGTCTGTAATTAGCCAGAATATCCGTGCACTGAAAACGGATAATATTGTGCATAATATCTTCATGGACGCCTGTACTTCTGCCAGGCTAGCTATAGCTTCAAATGATAGCTTACCTAATGGCGTCTGTGGGACTACTATGTAAAAGCACAAACGACATCAGTTTCTGAAGTGCCAATTGTCAACCGCATCAAAAAATTGCTTTATCCTTCAGGTATTAATAACGGCGTTGTTGACGATTAATTGATCGTCGAAATGTTTACGAGATTGACGTGGAAGCTCTTAATATTGTTCAGGTGGCAGGGTCTTGCTGTCTCTTGAGTGATCACAGGGCGGCAAGAATCCTTGGTTTCTCTACAGAATTTTTAATGTTCCTTAGACTAGAAAGTCAAACTGATGTAAATGAGCATATTATCGCAAATTGGAGGTAGGAATCCGTGAGAAACCAATTGTGTCCATCCCAAAAATGATGAAGAACTAATATATATGCAATTGTATATTAGGTATTGCGTGCCTAGTAAGAAATTAGGTTAAATATAACCAAAATGATAAACATTAGCTTCCATGAACAAAAAGTATAATCTCATATATTTGCGTTTGGTGCTTACTGGCGACTCATCAGTAGAAGCTTATACTAAACCCTCTAAAAGCTATATATTTGATCAAGAAATTTGGCTCAATTAGGCGGTACAATCTCCCATACGAATGGGTAAACTAACTTAATATAAAGTCTTCGACAATGTGAAATCAAGGCAAACTCACTATATATGATAGATATGCCGAGCCTATAAAGGGTACCGAAACAATTGATTTATGGTTTGGCTATATTGCACCGAAATTGAGAATTAATAATTTTTATATATCGCTGTATTAGTTTACTTTGTCCTACATTAAAGGGGTCACTGATTTTATTTTCTGAAAGATTCTCGAAGAGCATGGGAAGCGAATTAGACCAACTAAGGCAACATTTCCACCCTGAGTAGGATGCACGTATCAATTACGTGTACTCTACCGATTTTTTTATTTGCGCCACGGGTATCACCCATCGCTATTGCTTTCTTAGACTACGCAGCTGCTTTCATATTTTGTCTTGCGTAAAAATTTATGACGAGCTAGGCTTAATGATTGCGTTTTTATTCTTCAAAGATCGTTGTATTGACTCGTAGACTTGTATTCGCATTAATAAGGAGTTCTCTGAGTCATGCGTTTGGCATCTTGCCCATACCAGTGTTTGGAAGAGGCTTAGTTTTCCTCACTTCTGTGTGTTGTATATGTATGTATGTATGTATGTATGTATGTATGTATGTATGTATGTATGTATGTATGTATGTATGTATGTATGTATGTATGTATGTATGTATGTATGTATGTATGTATGTATGTATGTATGTATGTATGTATGTATGTATGTATGTATGTATGTATGTATGTATGTATGTATGTATGTATGTATGTATGTATGTATGTATGTATGTATGCATGTATGTATGTATGTATGTATGTATGTATGCATGTATGTATGTATGTATGTATGTATGTATGCATGTATGTTTGTATGTATGTATGTATGCATGTATGTTTGTATGTATGTATGTATGCATGTATGTATGTATATATGCGTGTAAAAATGCATGTATATTGTGGATTTGACCACATTTTTCTTGTGCGGGACAATTGATAGCACTCTTAGGTCGGTAAAATCTTGAATGTTGTAGAATACAGATGTGTTTATATGTGGTTGTGTGCCGGGAGGGGGACAGGGATAAGTTTTTGTATACATTTGAGTATTAGAAACAAGGTATGAAGACCGGATATTAGGAAGACAATTAAAGAATAATTTTGGCATTAAAATAAATGTAAATATATCTGTGTTTAATGAGGATACCACATTTTCCACTAGTTGAGTTTTATTCCTGTGTGTATTGTGTCAACCCTGAAGATAGAACTGGAAATTAAGTATCGAAAATTAGGAAAAAGAACAATGGAAAATCTTGTTCCAACGTCATTTTCAGACAATCAGCTGATGGAAGACTTAAAAAAGAAGGGACAAGCGAGAACCCATCAATCGAGGCCAATAATCAGAGCACCGGGAAATGTACGAAATTCAAGATTTTACCGACCTAATAGTGCTATCAATTGTCCCGCACAAGAAAAATGCGGTCAAATCCACAACAAGAAGGACAGCACTGCGCAAAAAGATTCAACATTTATGCATGTATATTTTTCGGTATAAACATTTGGCTCCTTCAGATTATCAAAATTTCAGTGTCAGCCAACGTTTATGAAAAATGATCATGTTCATCAACGTTCATGTGCGAAATCATGTCTTTATTTCTAAATTTTTTAGAGGTAAATGCCACTCAACAACCTATACGTCAAAGAATATCACAGAATCCAGTAAGTCATGATTTAATTTAATACTTTTTTTCGATTTTGGAATTGATTTTTTATTGCCAAATCTCTATTTAAAATCGATTTCATCAATTTATTTGTTTATTTTTGCGATTTCTCTGTAACTTTGGTTGGTTAAACTTATAGATTATTAGGTGTTTACAAACGTATTGTCATGTGAAGCCTCGAGTTTGGTCTAACTGCACTGTAACTTTTTGTTAAATGTGTAGTGACGGAATGAGAGCAAGCGTTCCAGACGTGAAGGGCAAGTTTCGGCTGCTGAAGGAAACTCTGGCCACTGGCATCTGGGCAGATAGTGCTCATCAGCCTTGGTTGGCAGACTATCTAGGAGAAGGAAAACTCAGAATAAAAACCATCACTAGGAATGGGCGACCTAGTGTTCTTTTACAGTCCACATATAACCATGACAAGTACAACTTACAATAATTACATACTGCATCGGCCGTCGCGCAGTATAAAAAGGGTCGCCTTATCTGCTGAGCCGTGCAGGGTGGATAAGCGAAAACAGGCTACTGCAGGCAACTCTATCTCCGATTCTGCCTCCTTTCCTTCCCCTTCCTCTTCTCAATCTAACAATAACACTCTTTTAGATACTATAAATATGGTTGGTTTAGATCATAACACTGAGCCCAATACCAGGTTGCCAAATATCGAAAATGGTTCTAGTAGACGATCATTCATTAAACCTAAGTTAGGTTTTGACGTAGGCGCATTTAATGTGCGAACATTAAAACAACTTGGACAGCAAGAATCTCTTGCTCGTACGTTGGATAAATTAGAAATCGACATATGTTGCGTATCTGAAACCAGAATACAGGATCCTACGTGTATTACAGAACTAGTTGCACCATCCCTATCTACGCGTTATTGGCTTCGAACATCTGGTTCCACAGAGTCCTCTCAAGCCGGTAAATGGGGCGTTGGTATTGCCCTTAGCGCGCGAGCTGAAGCTTGCTTAATTGAATGGATCCCTTTAAATAGTCGATTGTGTGCGGCACGTTTAAATACATCTACTAAAATCAAAGCAAAAAACCGTTATCATCGTTGCCTCTTCGTTGTATCTGCATATGCTCCTACCGATTGCAGCACAGAAGAAAGCAAGGACGCTTTTTACTCCGAATTAAGCTCCTTACTAAGTAAAGCACGAAGTTCGGATATAGTCCTGGTTATGGGTGACATGAATGCTCAAGTTGGTCGCTTAAGTAACACAGAATTTCATTTAGGTGGAAGATACACTCTAAACTCGACTCGCAATGATAATGGTGAACGGCTTTTGGATAGCTGCGCTGAACATAGACTATATTTAAGTAGTACAAATTTCAGACGTAGTGTTAGACGTTGTGCTACATGGCGTCCTCCAGCACCCGGACAACGGTGGACTCAAATAGATCATGTAGCAATTAGTTATAGATGGCGTGGTTGCATCCAGGATTGTCGTTCTTTTTGGAACACTTATGTCGACTCGGACCATGCACTTATCCGTTGTAGATTTGCTCTAAAATTTTCCGGGAAAATAATTAAGAATAAACCCCAAATTGATGTAGGCAAACTCGAACAACCGTCCTTCCGACAAAACTATGAAAATATTCTAAAGGCTAATCTAACTGGTCTGAATAGCGAAAATCCGAATATACTTTGGTCCAAGATAAGTTCCACTATGCACAATGCAGGTACTACTGTATGTGGCATAGCAGGCCCCCGTAGAAATAATCACTGGCTCTCTGTAAAATCTATGGAGATACTCGAAATAAGGCGCCAAATTCCACCTGGCTCGACTCATAATAATACCCGTCGCAATATAAGACGCCAACTTAAGCGCAGTCTAAAAGGCGATCTCGAAAACTTTTGGAACAGAAAGGCTGAAGAAATGGAAGTAGCTTTCGCGTCAGGTAATAGTCGCTGTTTGTTCCAACTTATCCGCGCAACAGGTCCGAGAAAGTTAAAAGTTAGCGAAACTATAAATGATAGTAACAACGAATTAATAACCGATAAAATAAGTCGTCTTGACAGGTGGGCTGAACACTTTAGAGATCAATTTTCTTGGCCACCCGCGTCAGTTCCGATTCCCGAAAGCATGTCTGCATCAACAGTGTGGAATGTTAGTCCCGAAGAACCATCCGAGTTAGAAGTACGCGATGCAATCCTATCTCTTAAGCGCCGCAAAGCCGCAGGCCCCGATGATTTACTTCCGGGATTGTTTAAGGATGGTGGCGATATAATTTCAGGAGCGTTGACCAAACTTTTTCATACTATATGGAATGAGGAAACCGTACCACTTGACTGGAATGAGTCGACCATCATTCCCATCTTCAAAAAAGGCAATCGTAATTCGTGCGATAACCATCGTGGTATAAGTTTGACTCCGGTCGTATCAAGGTTATTTGCTTCGATTATCCTACGTCGTCTTAGCGCTTCACGTGAATCACATACAAGAGAAGAACAGGCCGGATTCCGCGCAGGACGAGGTTGTATAGATAATATTTTTACGTTAAGGCAAGTTCTCGAACAGAGACATTTATATCACCGTCCCACAATAGTCGTCTTTCTAGACTTCAAGGGTGCATTTGATTCGGTGGATCGCAATGTTTTATTCCATATCTTGTCGAAAAGCGGTGTGCCCACTAAATTTGTTAATATTATACGAGCTCTCTACACAAATACTTCTGGTCGCGTTAAGGTCTACAACGAATTAACGCATAACTTTACAACCAGCAGTGGTGTTCGTCAAGGTTGTCCACTTTCCCCATTTTTGTTTAATTTTGTAATCGATGCTATTATGAACAACACTCTCTCACACATTCAGGACGCTGGAGTTGAAGTTCTCCCGGGAGATAAACTAGTCGATCTTGACTATGCGGACGATATCGTACTATTATTCGACAATCAGCATGCTGCCCAGACCACCTTAAATAGATTAGCAAACGTTGTTCCGTCTTTCGGTATGAAATTCGCACCCTCTAAATGTAAGATACTGTTACAGGATCACCCACCACTCACTCCAACGTTGCGACTGCAGAATGAAGATCTTGACATAGTCGACAGGTTTACATATCTTGGGAGCTCTATCAATAACGTAGGCAATATGTCCGACGAGGTGAGAATACGGATCGCGAAAGCTAGAGTAGCTTTCTCGAACCTTCGTCATTTATGGAGAAACGCGAATATTTCACTTTGCCTTAAAGGTCGTGTTTACAATGCATCTGTACGCGCAGTCTTACTATACGCTAGTGAAACTTGGCCTCTTAGAGTTGATGATCTGAGACGCTTACAGGCATTCGATCATCGTTGTTTGAGAAGTATAGCACATGTTGGTTACCAACAACGAATAACTAACGTTGACATCCGTAGACGTATTTTTGGATCTGACAATAAGTGCTCGTCTTTAGAAAAGCAAATAAGGCTCCATCAACTTCGTTGGCTCGGTCACGTTTTGCGTATGCCCTCATTCCGATTGCCCAATAGAGCTCTGTTCTCTCATCCAGCACCAAATTGGCGTAAGAAACAAGGTGGGCAGATTTTGACATGGCAGAAACAA